>JAVQIZ010241692.1:0-12112 GCA_036023535.2 Galaxias brevipinnis | reverse complement strand
TCTCTGCTCCCTCTCTCTCTCTCTTTGCTCCCTCTCTCTCTCTCCCTCTCTCTCTTTTTTTGCTCCATCTCTCTCTCTCTCTCTTTCTTTTTGCTACCTCTCTCCCTCTCTCTCTTTTTGCTCCCTCTCTCTTTCTCCCTCTCTCTCTTTGCTCCCTCTCTCTCTCTCTCTCGCAGTCAAGGCTCTCGTTTTGAAATCAAGCCTAGTTCTTTTCCATCAGGCCTTTTCTCTCGTTTCACAGTGTTCCCCCTTACTGCCAGTTTATCCTGTTATCACTCTTCCAGTTCATTTTCTCTCTTTTCTTCTCCTCTCCTTTGTCTGTTTTTCCAACCGTCTAACTCTGCCTTTTCTCTCTCTCCAACGAACCCTCTACTGCAATCCCTTCTTCCTTCTTCCTCTCCCTCCTACTCAACCTCTCCCATCTCCTGTCTCCTCCCTGCCCCCCCCTCCCAGCTGGTGCCTTCGACTGGCCTAATGAACATTTATGAGACTTTTCCACCTAATTCTTTACCTAATTTGCCATGTGCTCTGCCATAAGGAGTGGCCCCCGCTCACTGGCAGCGCACACAGAGCCTCCATCTCCGTCCTGCCCTGCCCGACACACTGGTGGTGTTGGCCATTGTTGCTGGCTCTAGTCCTGCTAAAGATTTTTTAAGTGTACTTGTCTCGCAATAAATCCCGCTAAGTAGCATGGTAGTATCTAAAGGCCGGCGCACGCTCTTAAGCCCTGTCCTTCGGCTCCTGTCCCAGGGGTAATGAATAGGGTTTCGGATCTAATAACAATACTAACGCTGACGGATGAATGTGTTTACGCCCAAGAGCGGGCCTGGTTTTTGTCACGTTCAGCGGGCCTCTGGGCCCCTTCGCTCCGCGTAGACGTGTCAGCCCCTCCGAGCGCCGCCTGCGTGATACTAGAGGCCGCCTCGCCTGCGTTAACGTGGCGGCGACCTCATTCCTTTCTGCCTCAATCACCCCTCCCAACGCCTGTCAATAAAAAGCCCAGCTAAGCACACACTTAGCGGCCCGACCTATGGAAAACGCATTGCACTCCTTAACGAGCATACGCGCCGGTCCGGCCCCCTCTGCGCATTAGGCCGTGCATACATAGGCATAAATCACAGCAATGTAATCACCGCCACACATCTGACCGTCTTAGCACAGGTCTCCTCCAGCCGCGCTCGTGGAATATGCCATGGCAGATTAAGCGCCCTTGATTGAGATATATACGTTCTGAGTGGGCAGAGGCTAATGCGGATTAGGTCGGGAAGCACTAAAGCCTGCGAAGCCACGCTCCGTTCCCTTTGGTTCGGCCTCTGTTATTACTTCAATATGTATTTATTCCTTTTCTTCACATGGGCTGGGCTGATGAAGCCCTGGTTTTTAATCTGGGTTGAATTCGGTGCGGGACAGGCGTGGATTTAGGTGAAGTGACGCACTCGCAGAGGTGACCTTCTTGTGTGTGTGTGTCACTGTGAATACGTTCTGTTTTTCATCATAAAAAAATATACTGATTTGCTGGAGTAGAGACACAATCTGTCAAACATAGATACAGACACACACACACACACACACACACACACACACAAATAAAACAAACACAGACACACACACAAGGCTGGAGCTTTATTTCAAACGACTTTATTTCGCTTTCATCTCCAGTATCTCATGGTGTCTCTTTAACGATGATTTTTTATGGGTACTGCTATTAAACAGTGGGTCCATACCTTTTTCAATCAAGCTTTGCATCCCGTTGTTTGCGAAGACCACCTCTAGTCTTGAAACAAGGCAGACTCTGCTGAGCCAACATTTCAGAAAAACGTTGGTCTGAACGTTTAACAGTTGTTGCTGTACTATTGAAGTGGATTTTCATTCTATTCTGCTGTTGCAGTTTTATTTCTATTATTTATCACCGTTGTTTATTGGCCGAGTGTAGAGCTTCCAAGTGGGCAGTCGTCTCTGCTTAGTACTTAGTACAAGCAAGGCCTAGGGGAAGTTACTGTGCATGGAAGATTGTGTCACAACAGGAACCTTTTGGTGTAGTTTAACTCCCTCTCCAACTGCAAGAAATTACAAAGAGGTGATGGAATGGGGGTGCTTCAGCAAGGCTGGAATCGGGCAGGTTTGTCTTTGTGAGGGATAGATGAATCAAGCCCTAGAAGAAAAATGCTCCCTTCTGAATTTATAGAATAAGACAAAAATGTTAATTTTATAACATTTAAAAATATAACTACAAATAGCAAAACCAGAGAAACTGATCATTTTGTAGTGGTCTTGATTATACGTATGATACAATATTTGCATCATGAAAATACTAAACTTGCCTAGATATCCACTTCTCTACCTGAGAGGAATAACATTAATAGAAGCCTGCCTCAGCCTCAGCCTGACGTACCATTGTAATCCAGTCACACCAGTCTGTTAATCGGGCCCTGGTGTCAGAACAGAAGTTAGCCTGCTGACCCTGAAGTCAGCACAGGCTTAATTCTGGACAGTAACTGGCAGGGTGACACACTGGATTCTCTGGGTTCAAAGTTCATCCCCAGGCAATTTGCTTTCCTTTGACCCCTGTCCCAGCTGAGGGAGGAAGTTAGACAGGAGAGGAAGGAGGGTTAAGGAAAGTAAAAATAAAGGGAGTTCCGGTGGGATTTACTCAAAGGAAAAACATGAATACAAAAAAACAACAACATTTGTTTGAAAAGATGGACGGGGAGAAGGAGGAGAGGGGGGGGGGCCGGCAGAGTGGCAGACTGTGTTTCTCTGAGCCTCTGCAACCACTGTCCTCGCCGGGGCGTGGGATGCTGGCTAGATGAGAGGCAGAGACAGCGTACACAGACTGCAAATTAGATTATTGCAGGTTGGGGCTGCACTCCACTGCATCAGATTGTCTGTGTGTGTGTGTGTGTGTGTGTGTGTGTGTACGTGTGTGTGTGTGTGTGTGTGCGTGCGTGCGTGCGTGCGTGCGTGTGTGTGCGTGTGTCTGACTGTGCATACACATTGCTAACCTATAGCAGCATGTGCACGTTACAGCTTTTTTGTCCCATTGACCTTTCATTGAGCTCCATTGACGGGATTGCATTTCATTTCTGCATGATAGAGCTAATAATATCTCCAAAAATACCTGTTTGAAGTTTTTGCCATAGAACCCCTGTTAGGAGCTTTTTTGCTGATCCACGGTTTTTCCCTCTCTCTTTGAATTGCACAATGAACATTCTCAACTCGTACTGTGCTTTGTGCTCTGTCCTCGTACAAAGTAATCATTGATGTCGGGTCAAAGCAGCGAGGGGCTTTTCCAGTGAAAAAAAAAAAAACAGTCAGAAAGGAAGATGCACTCTCATCTGAAATATTGATGTCCAAGACATATGCTTGAGTCACAACAAATCACTTGCAGACAGAGGTGGGGGTTGTCAAATGATGAAAAAAAAATCTTTAAAAAAAGTATAAAAACGAGGGAATCACACACAGACACAGGGTGGAACAAAAAAGCATCACCATAGAACAAATGGAGTACGGAGAACGGAGAAGTATTGGACTGAAAGGGGTTTGTAAACGTCAGTGGAACAGGCTTTGGTCACAACACAACCTCTCTGAGTCGTTCTACACATCATCCTCAATGTAACTACCACAGGCGCTATTGAGCCTCATAAGCCAGAGTACTGTACAATCAACAGCTACACGACCATTTCCCCTGCTGGTTTATGTTTCGTTTAATGTGTGGGCTTCAACCCCACAGTGGCTGCTGCCAAATAAAATACTTGCTTGTTTGGCAAGGTTATATATTGCCACTTGCTTCGTAACCCCTCTGTGAACGAGAGCAGAAGAGAGAGGTAAATGTTTCATGACCACGTGGGTCTAGTTTGATGCCCCGAAGCGTTACCCACGTGCCCCCCCCCCCCCATTACAGTGTGTTCACACTGCATACGGTCTCTTGTACAGTCGATTACAGGAAGCCCTATGGTGGGGGAGATGGTCCTATAAGCTCATGGTTTAAGGTCTCTCGGTTGGCGTTTTTTCCTTGCTTGTTTCTGAAGTGCTTCAGACCGTGCGGTGCCTTTGTACTTGCTCCGTAACTCCATGGCCGCTGTCTTTAAGCATGCCGTTTAAAGCTGAAGCGCCGTCTGTCTGGATGCCCGCTGGTTGTCCTTGAGTATCTTACACTTGTCTTCTTGTCAGTTTTTCTTTTTCTTGTTATATACTCAGTTTTTTGTTATAGCTACTAAGACTTCTCATCCAGGGGGGGAAATGTGTAAATTAATAATGGGGTTGTGATTCACAGACAAAGCAGGTGTAACTTGTTAGATGTATGTGTTGAGTTGCGAGCCCGGGTCAAATAGGAACGGATACACCGTTGAGCCTGAATCTTGAATCTGTTTTAGTTTTTTTGTATCAAGGAACATAAATGTGTCCCTTAAGATTGAGCGAATATACAGTAAGTGAATGTTTTAAATAGAAATCCATAAGTCCATAAATCAGTAGAATATTTTTTGAGAGGGTTTCATCAGACCTACAGTATAATCTTTATAATTCCTGCCGAGCAACAGTGTTTCACTCACTGTAGGTAATGTGACCCCTGGATTGAGCTCATGGGAGGAAGTGTGTGTGTGTGACGTATTCCGAGCCTCTTGTTATTCAGCGTCAAGGGGGCCGAGGTCACAATGCCATTTCCTGGGCTACAAAAACAGTTTGAGGAGGAAGGTCAAGCTGCTGATCCCGAGGACTGACTGTCCTCACACCGGCACTAAGCTCTCCTCAGTACAGAGGCGACAGCCCTGCCCCTTCCAGCTTTATTTGTTTGCTGACGGAGCAGAACGTGTGACAGGTCCCAAACAGTGCCTAGTAGAGAGTGGAGTGGCTGACTAGGATGCCTGGCCTGTCTGTTTGTACTGCAGATTCCGTTATGTTTTTGGAATGTACACCTCGAGAGCGTTCCAACCTGTGTCCTCTGTGATGTCATCGCAACGAAACCAACATACGTGTCTAGTACCCTTTGTTTAACGTTCCAGTCCATTGAAAATCATTTCTCTCTCTCTCTAAACTGCTATTTCATCCGTGTGCTCTTTCCTCCCTTGCGTCTGTGCTGCCATCCCTCTTTCTATACTTTAGACTTCTCTTCCGCCCACAGACCACACAGTGCCCTCAGTTCCTTACTCCCACAGAGGAAGCTGGCCTCCACTTCACCCATCCCCTGTGGCAAAGCCAATGTGGCCTCTACAAGCTCCAACTGTATTTCACTGTTATGTAGAAGATACATATTGTATGCGTGGTTCTTTATTATTAGTATATTAAAGCATAGCTATGTTACCGTTTTTGTGTGTGTGTGTGTGTGTGAGTGTCCGTGCGTTTGTGTGTGCGTGGTTTCGTGCACTAACAGCTGCCTCTGGCCACCTGAGTGACGTGGCTAGGGGGTTCAGACTCCTGCAGCTGAAGTTCCAGTCAGCCCACCATTCCGAGCCTGACTCCAAGTGACAAACCAACTTAGGGAAATGAGCAGGAGGCTGAGTGATGTGTATACTGTCTCTATGCCGCCATAAACAGACTATGCTATTTGAAGTTCACTTTCCACTCTGACAAGTCGAAGTTAGTATTACTTGCATAAGTGCTCTTGATCATTCTGATAGTGTATTCCCTTCCCCACGTAGTAGGGGAGGGTTGTCTATGTATGTGATAATCAACCTAAACAACTCTTTTTTTTATTTATTTTTCTACCTTGGTTGCTATCCCACTGACAGACAGTTTCCAAGCCTGCAGGTCTTTAAATGAATGTACTGGCTATTCCTGCTGTCTAATGAAACCTATTTTAGTCACAAGACGTTAATAAAGAGCAGGAGATAGACTAGATTGAAACTAGTGAGTAATGGTGTATATATATATAAATACTTACCAAACAGAAATACAAGGTAGGATAAATGTGGATTGAGGTGTAGGTGCAACACCAATGCATTTCTGATTTAGTTCGATGGAGTACGGTGAACAGGGACTCGTGTCGATGAGTGCAAGGCATGTCTCGGGGTCAGAGTTCAACGGGCTTCAAGGAAGATCGAGGAGGCGCTGCTCCCTGATAGGGCGACTGTTTACGGCACACATTCCCAGCCAAGAGCTTCCAAGAAAATGAACCACCCCACAAAAAAACAGTACTGTTGACTTAATCCAAAACCCCCACTCTGCTCCAGCCTCCAGTGTGTGTGTGTGTGTGTGTGTGTGTGTGTGTGTGTGGGTGTGCGTCTCCCCCTCTACCGTATTTGATCATATACTTGATGTCCTCCGTAGTGTTCATCCAACATGGTGGGATAATATTTATGTTCTAATAAAAAGAAAAAGAAAATATTTATTTTGGGGTAGGTTGTTGGGGCTGGGGTCGAAGGGTTGGGGAAACTAAGTTATGATGAACAGATGCATTATGGGACAAGGAAGGAAATGTGCGAGGAGAGAGTGAGAGAGTGAGAAATACAGATGATGGGAGAAAGAAAGAGAGAGCGAGAGAGTGAGAAATACAGATGATGGGAGAGAGAAAGAGAAAGAGAGAGAGAGAGAGAGAGAGAGGGAGGAAAATAAATGAGGGGAGAGGCACTAATGTGTCCTTCATGGGGTGAGGCTTGACAAAAATGGCTCAGCGTGGAGCTAAATCGACTCCATTACAGGGGCACCACGCCGCAAAGCCATGCTGACATCACAGGCTCAGATAGGTTTGGCATGGAGCGTCTGCAGCTTGTGATCGATGGATGGGAAGGCCAGCCGTTGCCCTGCGTGCTGCAGTGTAGATGGACACTCCTCTATACTTGGGAGTTTGTTTGCCAATAATATTTGACGTGTTTCACATGCAATGCCAGGAGGGACCTTAATATGACTGTGTGCTTCCCATTAAGAGACAGACTGAAGGATCAAATGAAATCAAACTTATTTATATAGCGGCTGTCATGCAATATTGCTGTACAAGGTGCTTGGAAGGTTTGCATATCACGTTCAACAAATAGACGTGGTTTACTATAAGAGCTAAGAATAGGGGGAGGGGGATTCTTTCGTTTTCTGTTAAGAATAGCCAAAGCAGTCTAAAAAGGTGTGTTTTCAAATTGCAGTTGTACAAGTGGAAAAGTTGTGCTTCCTACCGAACGTACAATTAGTTTGTTGTGAGAAGCTTCACCGTTGGATCACAGCGTCGGGGGCCTGAGTAAAACCTTCTATTTATAGACGCAGGAACGACTGTAAGAATGAAGTAACCAAGACAACAGTGAACACACTCGCCATGACGGTTTATACTTGGATAAGGTTTACGGCGAAGGAAATAA
Source organism: Galaxias brevipinnis (assembly GCA_036023535.2). NCBI lineage: Eukaryota > Metazoa > Chordata > Actinopteri > Galaxiiformes > Galaxiidae > Galaxias > Galaxias brevipinnis. Next base: position 4,832 of record JAVQIZ010241692.1, on the reverse strand, counting down.
AACAGCTGAGGCACACTCCAATCCCAATGTATTTTTATATCCGAGCCGTGGTGCTTTTGAGCAAGGCATTCTCAAAGTTCACTGATAGCGATCAGACCTCTCTTGTTGCTCATCACATGGTTTTGTGTAACTTGTGGAGGGAGCTCTAGCTCCTTCAGTGTTGAGTTTGTGGAAAAAAATATCTCTGTCGGCACTACTCCACGAAGCCGAAGTTTATATCGGGTTTGCTTTTAGAGACAATGGCGATTGTCCAGCCACCGTTTCCAAATAAGACTGTCAGAGACGTCTCACTTCAAACACTCCGGAGGACCACACCAGAGCCTGGGGGATGGGAGAGGCTGTTGATTCTGTGCGGGGTCGAGTGATCCGCAGCTAATGAACAATGAACAGAGGGAGAGGAATATGATCCGCGCCAGCGAGCGGCTGATTGGAGGAACTTAGAAGGAGTAATTACACAGCGGGACGAGGTAGTTAATTAAAACAGCACTTGGCAGCTCCGCCGTGTCGGACACACACACACACACACACACACACACACACACACACACACACACAAGCACAAGATGGAGGCGGCCGTGCCGGTGGAATGTGCAGCTGTGCTCTCACTGGCCCCGGGCCCAGGTCCTTGTTTGTGCCCACTGCTCCTCCTCTGTACCCCGGATCAATCCCCCCTCTCTCCCCCACGCGACACACACAGCACCCCCGTGTCTGCTCTCTACTCCCATTGGTTTCCACCTGTTGTTCTCGAATGTGCGCGAAAACGGAGCCCCGGAGAAAGACAATGGCAGGGGACCCCACCTCTCATAGTTAATGCATCAGGACAACGTTGACTACTCGTCTCATTTCTCGGGCCCTGCTCTATAATTGATGTCAGTTTCCAGTGGAGCTCTGTAGCCGCTGGTTCCAACGGTCATCTAAGACCGGCTATGACGGCTGGAACAACTGGTGTGTAGTGCCGGAGACACAAGAACTGCCCCATCCACCCTACGCAGTCACCTAGAGAAACTGCTGGTCTAGCAATATCAGCGCTGACGCACAATATCAACACCGGCAATTTTGGGGGGGAGGAAGGATGTTTTAACAGACTTTGTATGTCTTTTTTTAGGTCCTCCAACTATGATTTTGTTTTAGGAGATAGAATCAGAGAGGGGTCTGCTGCGTCAGAGTTTACACTAAGAACCCCGGCTTTGTCTCGATAAGCCCTCGTTAGGAAGCCCATTAGAGCACCTGAACAAACGGTGGTGTCGCCCCCGCTTAGAATTCACTTAACCTCTTCTGTGGAACCTGATTGGATCTGCTCCCCCGCACTTCCTCTCATTAGCAGCCTAATTAGCAAGTAAAGCCTCGGGGCAAACATTTTCGGTTTAGCGTGGAGCCGAAGAGGAGAACGCTGTGATCATAAAGGTACCTCCAGTGATTACAGCACTTCTGACCAAGCACTTTTAATTTTTTTTTCAGTTTGGGTCGCTTATGACATAGCTCATGCTCCGTAACTGAGTTTTCAGAGTTTTTATTTTTTTTGTGAGTCGGTCTTTGTGAGCTCTTCAAGATTTCCTCCCCTCCTGCCCCCCCCTGATGGGGAGGTCCCTGGCGCTGGAGAAGGTGACTGGAAAGGGGCTCCCCGTTAAAAGGGGCTTCAGAGTAAAAGAGACCAGGAAGGGAGGAGGGGGAGGCAGAGGGGGAGGGTGCAGGGGATTATACGTCCTTGCATTTATGCTAATGTGAGCACCCTGCTTAACAGCATTTCACAGGGAGAAATTACACATCATCAGAAAGCTTGTGAGAGGGGTTAGGTGACACAGCAGGAGAAGGTGGGCAATGGAAAAATGAAGATAGATAGAGAGAGAGGGAGAGAGAGAGAGAGAGAGAGAGAGGGAGAGAGAGAGAGAGAGAGAGAGAGAAACAAAGGAGAGAGAGGGAGAGAGAGAGAGGGAGAGAGAGAGAGAGAGAGAGAGAGACAGAGAGAGAAACAAAGGGGAGAGAGAGAGGGGGAGTGAAAAGGGGCTCCTCTACCTTCAAACACTTCAGATAACAGAGAGGAGGGATGAAAGGATTAGGGACAGAGAAAGGTGAAGGAGGGGCGGGGGCGTTTGATGTAGAGCCCTCCTCTTCCTCGGCAGGCCCACCTTCATCGTGCCCTCTGCCCCGGGTCTGAGACAGGCTGAGTCGGCGAGCGCGCGGCTGAGCTACGCTCCAGCTTATTTCCCTCTCAAAGAGGTCCACCTCCTCCGGAGCATGGCGGCCGGGTGAAAGCGTGACTGCTCCATCCGTTTATTTAAATCGGCCCGGCTATTATGCTCGCTAGCCAGGGGAACGGGGTGTGGGGGGGGGGGAGGATACGTTTCCCTTCTTTTTCTGTCTCAGTCATGCAGTGTAGGGTGCTGTCTCAGCTTCACTGGGATGTGGAAAGGCCCTGAGAGGTTTTCATTGCCGTTGTTTGGCCTTCAAACTGTTTAGTGAAGTGGCTGAACACACTGTCTCAGCGCTAGCCAATCAAAAGACGTGCTTTTATACCCGTGTTTACTCAGTCCTATGACAGGGGGTCGTCATAGGTTGCCACGGGTAGCCAGGCTTCCGTGTCCAATGGCCAGCCTCTCCGGGAGCCAGAGACATTCAGCTGCTGCTTGTCTGGCCAGCCATTCATAATCTACAGCGGGAACAAAGCACGAGGAATTCCTCCAGCCAGCACGGTCGGTCTAAATATATGAAAGTTGAGGTTAAGTGTATTATATGGTAGGGATAGACTCTCTCCAGGGGTGCTTTGTCCTGGGTTTTCTTTCTCTCTCTCTGTGTGTGTGGTTATTCTGGCAGTACAGTAGAGCTGCCAGTACTGCCGGAGCCACCTCACATGTGAGCCCTCACGCTCGCCGGATGAAAACACTGACCCGGCCACAGGCACAGAGACACAGAGAACACAATGTGTTATTTATAGACGGAGGGGCCGACAGGTGCAGGAGAATGAGAGAGAGAGAGAGAGAGAGAGAGAGAGAAAGGGAACGAGAGCAGCAAACATGGAGAATCAAAGGACAGGGAACAGAAGTATAGAGCACCAATCAGAGAGAGTGACTAGTGGGGAGAAAGCTGAGCGGATTAGGAGGATGAACCGGAGAGAGAGAAAACGACACGATAGGAAGCTGCGGGAGGGAGGATAATACGGAGAGGGGGAGAGAAAAAAAGAGAGAAAGAGAGTCAGGGAGATGGTTGAGAAGAAAGTACAATACAGACAGCTGAGTCACTTGGCTGCTGACTGAATAATCAGGTGTTGTTATTCATGTTAAGCTGGGGTGTGTGTGTGTGTGCGCGTGTATTTGTGTGTGTGTGTGTGTGTGTGTTTATGTGTGTGTGTGTGTGTGTTTGTGCCCGTGTATTTGTGTGTGTGTGTGTGTGTGTGTGTGTGTGTGTGTGTGTGTGTGTGCGCGCGTGTATGTGTGTGTGTGTGCGTGTGCGCGCGTGCGTGTGCGGCAATGTGAATGAGCCGAATGACTCTGAAGGCAGAGCACGTGACGCCCTCATGGGTTCCTGGGTGGGAGTGCTGCTGAGACGGGCTGAGAGCCCCCCACGGCGTGTGAGCCGTGTTTACTCGTCGACGTCGTTCCGGGACCTCCTCGTGCCTCATCATATCAGCTTCTATCACAACGTGTTTGTCGAAGACTCAACGGGACTCTCCCTTCATCCCAGCACGGGCCAGAGGGGCCGTGATAGCGTTCCACCGATGTCTCCCGTTGACGTAGAAGGTTTTTGGTTCTTATCCAACAGCACCCCCCCCTCCCCCACTTTGCCTCTTTATTCACTTCACCTCAAGTGACCGAGAACGAAGCTGCTTAGCTGTGACTTGACTTCAGAGGCAGCACTAGTGCACACAAAAGAACACTCAACGACCTACGCCCAAGAACACACACACACACACACACACACACACTCAAAAGTGTTCCGATGGCATTGGCGTCTGCACATGCCGTGGTCCATAAATGTCATACTTCTGTTTACGTTTCACACACATTAAAGTGGCTTAATCTAATAATAATCTCTGTGTCTATTTCCCCGTATCAGGATCGCTCACACACACAGACTCAAGCACACACTGAAATTCCTCCACCCCACGGGACCTCACGGTGTAGTGACAGTTCCTCCCAAAGCCCTGGCAGGATAGTTCACTGGGACGTGTGTCGGTGTAACACACTCGCGTCTCTCTTCTTTTTATCCCTCTCTCTCTCTCTCTCTCTCTCTCTCTCTCTCTCTCTCTCTCTCTCTCTCTCTCTCACCCAATCCCATGTTTGAACTTCAACACAGGGTGTGAGGCCGGCCGGACACTGGGGCGTCGAGGTGTCTTCCTCCTCCTCTCCCTCCTCCTCAGTTCCACCTCACTGTGGGGCGTTGACCATGAGCAGCCAGGTCACGCTGATAAGGCGGACGCAGCCTCACCCCCAGGACAGGGGCAGTGGAGTGAATCTCATCCCGGATCTAATCGGTGACCCCCCACGGGAGATTGCACAGAGCCGGTCCTTCTGTAAATGTCCTCCAGGACGGAGCCGGTATAAAGAGCCATCGAGCCCAGAGCGGAGAGGAGCGATAGGCCTAATAAAAAAAAGGAAATTGTTCATTTAGTGTCAGCCCATGGCGGCAGTCCTCTAACACTTACAGTACAACAAGAACAGTGAGGAAAAAATAGAAACAGCAGCCGCTTTGTTTCACCATCCATCACCATTGTTGTTTATGGGCTGGTTGTCAAAGACTGCCTCTCTCTCCTCAGACTAGGTTAGGAAATAATGAAATGGAATAAAAGACTCTCCTCCACTGTGTACACGTGTGTGTGTGTGTGTGTGTGTGTGTGT
>JAVQIZ010241678.1:0-22965 GCA_036023535.2 Galaxias brevipinnis | reverse complement strand
CCCCCCCCCCCCCCCCCCCCCCCCCCCCCCCCCCCCCCCCCCCCCCCCCCCCCCCCCCCCCCCCCCCCCCCCCCCCCCCCCCAACCTTCAATGGGAACAAGGTCACCGTTCAGAACTCCAGAGACATCAGGTTACCGCGCTGGATGTCTCTTTCTGTCTCTCTCTCTCTCTCACTCTCTCTCTCATTCTCTCTCTCTCTCTCTCTCTCTCCCTTTTTCTTTCCCTCTCTCGCTCCGTCTCTCCCTTTTCTCTCCGTCTGCTCATGTTACACACCCCATGGAGAATGTTGACGAGCTGCGACGTCTAACATGGAGTGTGTCGCAGAGTTTATCTTCACGTCAGGGTGGGGCATGGTGAAAGTCTGTCTGTGTATGTGTGTGTGTGTGTGTGTGTGTGTGCGTGTGTCTGTGTGTGTGTGTTTGTGCACACATATACTTTCAAGTTGGAAAGTGTGTGTGTGTGTGTGCAGTGTGTGCAGTGTGTGCTGTGTGTGCGTTTGTGTATATTTGTAAGCGGGTGCTAAACACAGACCTCATGCCTTCCACTCCTACCAGGGAATTCCTCACAAGCCACTTCTGACAGGAGAGGAATGTCTCACACACACACGCGCACTAACACACACACACACACACACACACACACACACACACACACAGACACACACAAGCACACACACAGCCACACACACACACACACACACACTCACGCACACTTACACAAAACACTAACCCAAGGCTTCGTGTCCACAGGCCTATTACCGTATATAACATACCATGTTCTATTCAAATCTTTATGAAAGGTCCGTCAGACACACTGCATGTGTTGCGGCTGCATGAGATAGCCTAAGTAGAGCTGCTCTTTACAGAACATTCCAAAAAGGTACCCGCAAACACTTTCCCCACCTTTTTCTCCCACCAACACTTTTTTCTCTCTCTCAGGGTTCCCTTCGCTCCTTTTCCCAACTATTCTCTGTGCGACACTCCATTACAACCAATCACGCAAGCGCACACACACACGCACATCTGCACATTGTCGGGGGTTGTTTTTTTTTAAACAGACACATCTGTGTCGAATAAACATTCGACGTATGAATACGTTGAGGGGAAGCCAGAGAGAGAATCCGTCTTCGGGGGGAGGAGGGTGGTGGAGGGGCCTCGCTCAACAAAGACACTTGCCGAAGTGTAAATCGTCATCTCTTGGGGAGGGAGAGGAACCGCCGCCGGCGTTGTCATCACCTCCGTGTTGGCCCTCCGTCAACGGAGGACGTGGAGCGAGGCAGAGCAGCCTGGCTGCAGGGCGGGAACGCCGCCTACCCCCCCCCCGATGCCGGCCAATCACAACCCACGCCGGCGGCCGGCTCACAGACAGATGTTCGCCACGCGCGTGTGTGTGCGAATCGTCCCCCTCGCACGTGGAGCCTACGCGCCAAAAGTACGCTCCAAAAGTACGCTCCAGCGGCGACCGTTGGCGTGCGTTGCGCCGCGGCCGGAACGGGAAGCGAGGTCGGAGCGACAGACGAACTCGCTGCTCTCTTGAGGGGCCGCGCCGACACCGGAGGCCCTCTACCCACACACACACACACACACACACACGCGCGCGCGTTACCTTTCCCGGCAGAGCGTGGTGGGCAGATGGGCAGTGCTGTTTTTTTCCCCCGCAGACAAAGATGTCGGTGATTATTCATGACCCTGCTCAGGTTTCCCCTTTGAAGCTGAATTACAGCTTTCCCTGTGGTAGCTTAATGTGTGTGTGGGTGTGTGTGTGTGTGTGTGTATGTGCCTGTGTGTGTGTGGGAGGGGGTCTGTGCACACAGACACTAATGCAATTGAATGAATGTGAATACGGACGGGCTGCAGAGGGGATGGGATGGATATGTGCACACACATACACACACACACACACACATACACACACGCACACACAGTCCCTGTGGCTGGATGTTTCCCTGTGGGCCTGTGCGGAGTGAGACATCCGTGCCCCAAGCGTTAGTCTTGGTCTGCACGTGGAGGTATGGCTCTTCCCCCCTGAATGGCAGGGGGTTCTTCTGAGGTGCGGTTCCCCTGACGGCTCGCGGCCGTGGTGAAGGAGCTGTGGTCTCTGCTGTGGTCCGGGGGACCGTGAGGCGGCTTCAGAGGACACCTGGCTCTCTCAGAGGCTGTCGGGGCTCCGACACCTGGACCACCCGTCAATCCAATGAGCCCCGGGGCTCACCCAAACAACCCTAACCCCCACCAAAAGGACCGTCCTCCAGAGGGACAGATGGATTACAACTAGGGGGGGGGGGAGTCCAGAGACGGAGGGGGTTCACCGGGTGGCCAGTTTGGGTGAACTTTTCGTTTGTGGTTAGCAGACTGGCGGGACAGAGGTGGGTCATAGCCCAGAAAAGAATGTGGAACCTTCGGGTATCTAAGAGAACACCTGGAGGGTCTCCGTCTGGGACAAGTAAGAGAAGGGCAAAGGGCAAAGTTGAGGCTTGGGGTCTCGTCTGTGTTTGTTGAGGGAAAGAGAAGGATCTGGAGGTCAAGGCAGGTCTGGATGGTGAACCGTGCGGCGCGTGTGCGCGCACACACACATCTGCACGCACACACACACACACACGTTTGCCACTCTGCTAGGAGAGGAGAGGCGTGGAATGAAAACCCGCGTGGAGCAGTTCAGGTATAACGTTGTTTGACACGCATGCGCTCCTGATTTAGACTGGAGGGTTTTCAAAAGGCAGAGAGAGAATTCCATTGTCCAGGCACTATTTCCGTAGTGCCACTATCCCGTTTCCCCATGTGGCACTGGTTTCCCAGCCCTTCGCATTGTGCTCCTCGGTGTTAAGAGTTTGAAACTTGCTTCTTGGAAAACTTAAGACAGAAACATTGCACAAGCAGAGACAGACAGGGTCGACCAAAACTGCTCAGGATCAGAGTTTGATGGGTAGTTCGTCAACGTGGTAGAATATCTGCGAGTGTCTGTGTGTGTGCGTGTGTGTGAGAGAGAGAGAGAGAGAGAGAGAGAGAGAGAGAGAGAGAGAGAGAGAGAGGGAGGGAGAAAGAGTGTGTGTGTGTGTGTGTGTGTGTGTGTGTCCTCGTGGGATGCTGCAGATGTAAAGAGGCTATGTGGTTGTGGTGTACAGACATGCCTGCTTATTCAAAGTTAGATGCCTCTGTGACATCCAGCTATGACGTCTCCTCACAACACACACAGACACACAATATTCAACACACACACTCCACACGCAGACCTCCGTCCCCTGCGCGCACACACACAGACATACACAATACGTGTTTTTTCTAATTGAAAACCATCTTTGCATTTGTCTTGCCTGTCACATGCAGATCCACAAATAGACATTAGGGTTCACCTCTCTCTCTCCTTGACTGATTAATGGCTAATCACAACGGTTGTTTTCATAGCTACTGTGGAAGCACAGAGCCGCGTTAGTATGTGTTGACATAGTAGATGTTTGATATGCTAGATTCCTTAGATGACTGCAGTCTATGTGTGTGTGTGTGTGTGTGCTTGTGTGTGTGTGTATGTATGTGTGTGTGTGTGTGTGTGTGTGTGTGTGTGTGTTTGTGTGTAATGATTAGGCCATACCACTCTTACTTTTTTTTTCTCCTGTCTCATTTGACAAGCTCAATGAAGCTTGTCTGGACATGGAAGTTGCCTCCTCTTTTTCAATCCCTTTCACGCCTCTCCTCTCTTTCACTCTCTCTTAAACACACAAAACAGACAGAAAACATACACGAAGATTTAGGCAGCCTATAACAAAGGTTCCGACAAAATCAACATAACGGTAAAGAGACTCTGACACACGTCATTATTTATGACATATGCGTTTACATATAATACAAACAATGTTTGATTAAGCACTTATAAAAGTGGCTCTTGCTTTACATGCACTGAGAACATGTGGCTGGCTTTAAAAACGACAATTCCCTACAGTGCTGCACTTTTTGATATGTCGGTGCATCTACAATCGTAAATCCTTTTGTCACCAGTCACTTCAAGACTAAATATAATTCCTAGCTTTTAATTGTACTTCACATAATACTTCCTTCCAACAACAGGTACAGGCATATCTCACTTTGGACAGAGAGCGAGAGGGAACGAGATAGATGAAAGGGACCACAGACAGATAGGAAGCGGTTGTTGTCTTGAGGCATGAGAAAGAACGTACGTGTGCGTGTGTGTTTGTGCGTGTGTGTGTGTGTGCGTGTGTCTGTTTTGGATACACCCCAGCTACAAGCTCTTATGCCTTTGCCCTGCGGGCACAAGTGGAGGCTCTTATCCTCCACTTATGGCAATTATGCAAATTAAGTTATGCACGCTATGCGGGACGCCATTGGCTGATTCCGGGGCAGATTGGTTTCCAACACTACTGGCCTCTTTGTTTTGGTTTTGTTTACGAAGTCTGTGACGTCTCTGACAGCTCTCCAGCTGGAGGGGGAGTCATACATACAAGGATACAACCACTACCTACCCGAGTTAATAACTGTACAGAAACGATTTTCACTCTCTCGCCGTTTTAATAAGCACGTACTGTTCTTCCGACGCAAAATGTTTAGGAAAACTTGTCTAGACAAATGGTGTGTCACAAAGAGTTTAGAGAGCGCCTTTCTGTAGGAAGCCATCCTTTCTCAGATCTGTTAAGGCAAAGCATCTAGGACACAGTAAATAGCCATACATCTGCACCCCCGAGCTGGTCTCTCTCTCTCGCTCTCTCTCACTCTCTCTCTCTCTCTCTCAGTCTATCTCTATCTCACTCTGTCTCACTCTCTCTCTCTCTCTTTCACAAACACACACAGACGGACAAGACAGCACACACACACCCAAACGGCAGAGAGGAGTCATTATATGTGTCTCAGCCCGAATCTTTTCACACACTGAACATTGTGTGCCGCAGACAGGCTGGGGAGGGCCTGAGAGGTCCCACACGGACAGGTGTTTGACATCAGTTAGAGATGAGAGGGAGAACGGAAAGGGGGAGGGGCAGGAAAGGAGAGGAACAGAGTTGTAGAGAGAGAGAGAGAGAGAGAGCGAGAGAGAGAGAGAGAGAGAGAGAGAGAGAAAGAAAAGGGAGAAATGTGGTGATGAGAGACCTCACAAACAAAAGAGGCCAGACACGATTGGTTTGAGGAAGTTTATGTTTAACGCAGGAGGGTGGAGACCTCCAGTTTTTATCAGAGCAATAGCTCCGCAAGAAACTAGCGCACAGATTCACTTTGTCTGAATAAACAGGTCACTCTTGGCTTTCGTCATGTGGCCAACACATGTGAGAAGACCAGCTCAAACAAAACCTTCTGGTAAAATGCAATGTTATAGTGAACATTTTAATGTTTTGGCTGAGATAAATGAGATATGATGACATAAAGTTATACTGTGACAACCATACTTATTTGATTAACCAAAGATTTAAAACCTTTTTATATATATAAGCGTATCAGCCAATCCTTGATAGCTAACATTAAAACATCCTATATGAGATTTAGTTTGCTTGTATGGGAGTCCCTATCATGGGTTAACAACACAATTGTATGATTAAAGTATAAAGGATGTGACTGCGTATCTTGGGCTTGTAACCAAAAGACTGGCTGTTAAAAATAGCCGTCTTTAACATGTTACATTTCGTATAGTAGGCATCATCATATGGGTTTGGGCAAAATAAGTGTATATCTACAGTAAGTGCATTTGATTTTGCACTGACAATGAAAGAAGTAGACTCACTGTCAAAGTGGCGGGAGGATGTACTGTAAAAATGACAACTTGTTTGGGGTAAGAAGTCCCTTTGAGGTCTGGGAGACCAGTGATCCGATGAACCAACACTAATTGAATTAACATCTAAACCAGAATCTAAGCTGTTGCTTTTCTATCCCGTCCTCCTCATCCCTATCATATGTCGTTGGGAGCTATTCTTCACTAAGCGACAATCCCCTTTTCCCGTTACGGCATGAGGAATTACGTTCAACAGATCTCTGCTCCGCCATGGATTTGTTTGTTTGCATGTCCTTAATCCAGCAGGGAGAGAGGCCATGAGAACAAAGTGCTGCTTCTTGTCATTCACTTTAACCCTCGACACTGTACATCCTCCCCTCCACCCCTGTGTCCATCTTTCTCTCTTTCTTCACCCCCCCCACCCCACCCCGCCCACCCCCTGCATTTCTCTCTATCCATCCGCATCATTATTCTTTCCGAGAGCTCACTTTAACCCTCCATTTCTCAGCGCAGTCCATTCTCTGTTCTCAGCCATCCCGCTGAACATCTCCACCCCTTTGACATCTCCACCCCTCAGCTCCGCAGCCCCCCCCCATCCCTCCCTAGACACCCGTCCTCCTAGCCCCCCAACATCCCAGGTTCCCGCCAGGCCGGGACATCCCCCTGTCCACTCCCCTCGGTTCCGTTCCACAGTGGGATCCTGGATTCTCACCAGACACGGGGAGTTATGGCCGTAGCCATTGCCAAAACATTAGCCGCTTGTCACGAGAAGATTGCTGCATGTCAAGGACAGTGAAGCTCCCAGGTCTGGAAACGATGTGAATCACGTTCCTCCTGTTTTCAAGGCCTCTCCTCCCACGTGTCTTTGGGCGGCCCGGGTTAAGGGGGCTTGGGGATGCGGGGGGCTCTGTAACCCAGCCTGGCTAGCCTGATCTGGGGCTCGCCTCGGTATAGGAGGGGAGATCATGCCTGGAGCTCTGGGGCTGTGAGACAGCAGTGGGTGATTTCCTGATGGTAAATTCGAACACCGTCACACCTCTGCTGGTCACGGCCTTTTAGGGTCCCCAAAGGGGCCTCGGGGGAGCGAAGGAGACGGGAAAGGAAAAGAGAGGATTTCCAGAGTGGTTCTAACTAAACAGGGGTGGCCCACAGCCAAGCCAGACTGCTCTGTTAAGGCTAGAGCAGAGTTTCATAGCAGCAGGGGACACTACCAGAACAGTTGGCTCATTCCAATGTTGGAGAGACAGTGTTTGCTGTAAAGTCTGAAACCTACATCTTAACTGCCATCTTAACAAAGCTTTTTGTTTCTCCAACCTGTTTACCCTGCAGGCTTGCTCCTGGTCTATAACATTTTAGAGTGTTTCAAACAGAAGACCACTAGAATTACTTACACTAGAATAGTAAAAACTTGCAAGTGGCAAACTACCATACAGTACACATTAAAACAGTTTGAAAGCTTTTGTTTTCGGTTCACAATTTGTGTTAGCCACTCATTCTTTCCTTCCAAACGCAATTACAGTCAAGACTTGCTTTCAGCGAAAACGTTTGTTTACTTTGGACTCTTCTCAAAGTCCCCACAAGGATTCAATTGCTCTTGTTAACTGACAATGGATGACAAAAAGGGAAAAGGCAGAGGTTGCCTGTGAACAGTGTTTCTGTTTTGTGTCAGTGGTGACACAGAACAGCACAATAGAGAATGAGTCGGGAGGGAGCGGTTAGCCATGCAAAAGGTTGCTGGGGGACGTTTGACCTCGTACGACATTGTACTTAGTTAAAAAAAACAACTAATGTGTTACACAATGAACAAAGGCGTTCGAGGCGACAACGTCCAAATCTGGCAGTGACGTGGCAAACTGATGTACATTTGATCCATCATATTCGGGAGCATTACAGGAGCGTTACATCTTATAGCTTTTAAGATTTTAGAGGTTTCGCCTCACACTGACAAAACGCCAAAGCGAAGACGCTGTACAGCTCTTCATGAATGGAGTTGCATGGATACTTAATCTCCAAACTCTATTTTCTGGGGAGATGCGAGTGAATGAAAGGAAATAGAATGGGCTCATTTGTTTGGCAGATTGACATACAGTGCTCACAAGTTCCAGTAATTCCCCCCGTAGGGAAGGCTTTGTAAACCGTGTGAGACGGGGTATTCTCTCCCTTGTCAAATTGATTTGACGTCTACTCGGGGGGGGGGGGGTGTTGAAAGAGGGGCAATGCCAGTTGACTTGGTTCAATTATCCAGAGAAAGATTTCCAGGGCCCGTTCTTTTCCACTGGCGGTGATGTTCGCGAAGGGCTGCAGTCCGGTGGGTCGGGCCCACAGGGAAAACACCGGTGGGGCACTTGGCGGAACATCAATGGTCCCTAATCAAAGGAGAATCCCATCTGAGCACCGAAACCCAAGCAAAGCCAGGGAGAACAGTGAGGTTAAGAGCAAGACAGACAGTGGCCTCTGGAACATGTTTCAAAATCGTAACGGGGTAAATTGTGCAAGTTGGGTAGGTTTCCCAAGACAAAAGTATCTGCCGATCCATCCAACCCAGGAGAGCAATGGTCTGCACCTGGTCCATGCATACAGACAAACGGACACAGCTAGAACAATGTGTTTTGAAATACGATGTGCATACATGATGGCCAGTGTCTGTATCCAAGAAAAAGCCTCTCCATCCAGCGAAGAGGAAAACAACATTCCAGGAGCCATGGACAGAGAGAGAGAGTGAGAGAGTGAGAGAGAGTGAGAGAGAGGAAACAAAGCATTTGAGAGAAAAGGGAAGAGAGCAGAAGGATCGGGAGTGAGCCACTAGGCCAAAGAAGCTGGCTCGTCTTCAAAGCCCAGTTTCTTCTGATCCCATCCTCCAAAATGGCTCCCATGAGCTTCACTGGACACTCTGGATGGACAGGTAGATCTGCTTGTGCTCGCCTCCCATAAAGGGACAATGATTGAGTCGTCCATAACCTCGGACAAACAGGCATGACATTAATGGAAGCCATGTGTGTTTGCGATGACTAAATGGAACGATTGAAATCCGGGATAAGAACGTCGTAGGCCTCCACTCCCCAGCGTTGATTGGTAATTAAAAAGAAAGCTGGAGTCCTGCTCGAAGACTTCCCTCTCAGCCTTTTTCGGATTGCAAATACCAGGCATTGTTTTTTGCGCTGAAAGGCTTTGTCGGGATTTGCTCGTAAATGTGACTGCCAACGATAGGCCTAATAGTGTTCCTGTTGGCACAGGGAGGTAGCAGTGTTACAGGGATGTCTGCACTCGAGGTCAAACCAGATCTGAATGTTCAATGTTTGTTTGGAATTGAAATAACATTGATTTTCTCTCTTAGGCATTTGCGAATAATGAAATTATTCCTTTGATGTCCACGAAAATAAATAAACCTACTAAGTGGCAGCTTACGAGCGGGAATTTTATCTTTGAGAATGCAACAGTTATGTCTTGTACAATCTGATAGGATGTCAGGCTGTAGCCTTTCATCTTTGACATGGTCTGGCAGTTAACACGCAGCGGAGAGCGGAGGCATTCTTTTTCCCCCCCCTCTGGTTATGCATCTTTGGACATCTTTCATGGAGTCTGAGTGCATCTGCAGGTCCTTTGTGGGCTGTCAGTCTCTCCCTCTCCCTCTCCCTCTCTCTCCCTTTCTCTTTTGCCCCCCGTACAAAATCAGCCAGTCTGCTGTTTGAAGCCTTCCTGATGAACAACAGGTGCCGGACGTCTCAAAGTGAAGGACTTTGGGTTAGTCGGATGGAAACGAACAGAGCAGAGTTTAGGACCTTTGTCATCCCTGTTCCCCATGTTACTGTGTTCTGATCAAAACTTACTGTGAACCTTTCCTATACAGTCCATCTTGTATATATCACATGTGGATGATTTACATGAATGGAACATTCAATGTCCATTTAATGTTGGCAACTTTCAAAAAGTGCGTTTGCTGGGTATACTTTTTTGCTGGGTATCCTACTCACCGAAGTACGCCCTTACCCTGTTTCATTGCATGTTGCCTGACTTATTTGTCAGCCAAGAGAATGGGCGCTGCTTCTGAGTTTACACATGTCTAAGTAAGGGACAAGAAAAATAAGGAAAATCGAGATACGTTGGGGTGTCGTCTCCTGTGTTGTGTTGATCGTGCATTCCCAACGCTATTTTACACTCGTTCTGCACATGTTGTTTTGATCTTCAAGTGCACATTTGGAGGGCTTGTTCAGCCTTGCCAACCATAGTCTTTATTGGCTTATCCTATAAAGATCCCTACCGAAGCCGCCTTTAGTTTCAGTAGCATAACAAACTTAGTTTTAAACAAAGGTAAGAGTTATATAAGATCATCAAAACAAACATGCCTAAGTTGTACTTTCTACTATATCATTTGTGCTTGAAGCTTAAGCTTGTGGCATGAAATTCAAACTGTGATCCAAACTTTAGTTGTTCACAACAATGATGACAGATAACCTCTGATGTATTTCTTAACTGTTTCTTACGAGATGAAAATGAATTATTTCATACTGTAAAGATTTCGGATCTGAGTCATCACTATGAATAAAATAGTTATGGCTGCGAAACAGATCAAGCGTCAAAATAATTTCTGCAGTTATAATTAGAAATGCTTGTCAATACTTTGTTATGGAAGGGAAACGTGTGTGTGTGTGTGTTTGTTTGTTTTGGGCATGAGCGCTGGTTGTGCTGGTTAAACACAAAGAAGTGAGTGTTGCCTCACTGGTGTGGCTCTGTCCTTTATACTGTAATTACTTCCGGGAGATGAAAGAAGTCGGAACTCCACTTCAGTGAGCCGATGAGTGACACAGAGGATCTGTTTACCTATTCCCTCCCTCCCTCTCTCTCCCTCTCTCTCTCTCTCTCTCTCTCTCTCTCTCTCTCTCTCTCTCTATCTCTCTCTCTCTCGCTCAATCTCCCATTCAGCTGATAAGAGCTTGGCCGTCAGTCTTTCTCACCCCTTCATAACCTCCTGATGCTGTCATCGCCCTGAGTAGGTGTGTGTGTTTGGCTGAGAGACCTGTTGACATGCGGCTCCACCACATCTTTTAACAGGGACTTGTTGCTAATGACTAATGTATCACACACACACCCCCACGCGCAAAAAACGCATGCATACCTGCGCGCGCACACACACACATTGAAAGAGCCTCTGGCACAGTAAAGGATAGTAAAACCCCATTTTGGGGTAACCCCAGGAGGGTAAAGGGTGTGAAAGCTCTGAAGGTCTCCCCACATACAGTATTACCACCTACAGTCCCATATTCTATCTCTGCCACCTGCACTTACTATAGTGAAATAGCAATGGACAGTTTAACTACGTAAACATATTGGGTATGTGAAAACGTAAAATAATATACTTTACTGTCAATTGATTGACTAATTCATGCGGAAGGGTATGAGCTCAAACCCTGCCACCGTGGAGCATCTCCAGGTGCACCCAGCAGTCCTCCATGCAATGGCAACGGTGAAGGTGCATCGGCCTGTCTCCTAAAGTCTGTTCCGTTTTTATAATGCGACCATTGCAACGGGAGAGCTAACACCGTTGCGTCAGAATCGTAGGTCTACGTCCGCGCAGTGCGCAGAAAAGAATCTGGTTCTGGTCCTTTGCTCAGCGTTCAAACACGCACAGGAGAAAGTGTGGGATCAGTCCTGGGGTTTTTATCAATGCCATATGCAGAATCCCACCCCCCACCCCCACTCCCACCCCCGTTCCTCCCCACACAGAGGTTGTGTCAGTGTGTAAAATCTCTGCTGGACCAACTGCTGTAGTTCTCCCTCTCCAGTCAGCACCCTGTATAAGTGCGCAAGGAACCTCTGGCTTTCCACTGGGCCTCCTATACACAACGGGACCGGCACTAATCCCGGAGACGGGGATTTGTTTCCCCCAAAGCCATAAAATAAACAAACATCATTGGGACCACGTCCAAACCTCAGTTCACAGAATGTTTTTTCTTGAAACAACCGCCGCTGTGTTTTCGTGTGTGTTTCTGCGTGTCCTGTGGATGCTCCCCTACAGTCAAGTGTGCAAATGAATGAGTGAACTTGTTGTGTACTTATGTTGCGCCCAGCTTTGATCACGCGTGTGAGTATGTGTGTTCATAAGTCTTTGTGTGTGTGTGTGTGTGTGTGTGTGTGTGTGTGTGGGTGGGTGTGGGTGTGTGTGTGTGTGTGTGTGTGCGCATAAGTGTGTGTGTCTGCTATGATCCAGTGCTGGGTTGATTTCAGAAGTCAGAGGTCCTGTCCAAAGCGCTCTGACCCTGGTGCTCCTGTGGTGCTGTGTTTACGCTGGCACCGCTGGTCTTAAAACACAACCCACATATTTATAACATTAGGATTCTCCGAGCTTACCCTAGGCCATGTAAATACCGCGCTCCCCCGTCAGCCTGGATCAATCAACTCCCTGTGTGTTTGGACCAGCTTTATATGCCTCCCTGTGTGCATGAGAGAGAGAGAGAGAGAGAGAGAGAGAGAGAGAGAGAGAGAGAGAGAGAGAGAGAGAAAGAGAGAGAAAGATAATGTGTGTGTGTGTGTGTGTGTGTGTGTGTGTGTGTGTGTGTGCGTGTGTGTGTGTGAGCATGTGTGTGTAAATGTTCTCCATAGTCCTTCGCTATAAGCCGTGTTTGGATTTGTAAACCTCCCATTTCCGTCTGGTAAAGAACAGGTATGTGAGGGTGAGCATGCACAACGGCTCATGTAACTGCAGCGAAGTGCACATGCGGCAACCTTATGTGTGCAGATTGACGTGGAAGTGTGCGTTTGGAGGTCAAAGTTATCCAAACTATTTACTCTGGTGACTTATATATTTCGAGTTGCAACTGAAAATGGCGTGTTTCGCAAACCACTAAAATATGACGGTCTAATAGGTACAAATAGGAAGCATTAAAAAAAGCTCTTTTCCTCTTGTCGGACAATATTTGAAGAGTGATTTAGGAAAGGAACTATGGTGTTGACGGCCTGTTCCGCATCCAGATAGCTTTTTCTGATCTCGGGCCAGGGAAGGAAGTGGCGGTGATATTTCTTGTGATGGGCAATACCGCCCTCTGTTGGTCTACTCTGAATTAACACCCGTTTAAAAACAGGCAGGTCAGCTCTTTGATCCCACTGTATCCGACTAATACACATGCCACCACATTTCGTTTCATCATTAGATTAGTATTAGTGTCTCTCTCTCAGTCTATCATTCAAAAACCACTGAACATGCAAAGACCCTGAGGTAAGGTCAAGTCCAAAGTCCAAAGCTGCAATGTTGGAGCTTCATCTTTACGTTAACTTGTGTGACACACGTCTTTTTGTGTATGCACTGAAGGCCTGTAGGACAAGACTGCTGGCCCACCTGTTTCACACTGGCCCACACGTAGACGACCTTGTCTCTGTGTGCTTGTATACACAAACACACGTGTGTGAATGTGTGGTTGTGGTGTGTGTGTGTGTGTGTGTGTGTGTGTGTGTGTGTGAGAAGGTAAAGAGAGAGAGAGAGCAATGGAGAAAGATAGCGAGACAGAGACTGAGTGGGCGGGAGAGATTTATGTTCATAATACATTATGTACGGTTAGGAGATATATATATATATATATATATCCTAAGACAAAATGAAGTGTGCCATTCCACGCATTCCCATGGGTGGCATTCCAAATCACTGGGAGTTAAACACCGTGAGTGTGTGTGTACTGGGTGTGTGACCGGGTCAGATCATTGTAAACAGTGTGTGTGTCAGGAGAGGGATGGGCTGGGCACGAGAGGTGAGAGCCTGGAGGCTCAGAATCTACAATGCCATCATCACAAATTCCATTGAGAGCTTGAGAGGAAGGCCACCTTCCACCTTTTGTTTTCCACCAGAAGGTAAAGGCTTTGTCGGCGTTAGTCCTATGGGCGCTAATGATGGAAGGCTAAATCTCCCAGCAGGCAGCTAGCTGGGACTGCCTTCTATTCCGGGCTACATTCCTGTCCTCACATTCAACCAGGCATTCCTCCCTCCATGACAGGACAGGCAAAGGACAGCTGTTCTTCACCTAACCTGCTCGGAAAGTGGCGTGAGCGCGGCGGTTTTCACGTGTCTGTGTGTGTGTCTATTTATTGAAGCTGTCCGTGGACCAGTCAAGTATTTCTTTGTCATTGGCCTGTGTGTGTGTGTGTGTGTGTGTGTGTGTGTGTGTGTGTGTGTGTGTGTGTGCGCGTGTGTGATTATCCTCCTGCGTTTCAGTGTGTGAATAGGTCTGTGTGTGTACTAACAGCTCCCATGTCTGTGTGTGTTCCAGAGGTGTGGTTCAGGGGGTCCAGATGGCAGGCATAAGGGGCCCGGCCTGCAGTGGAGTCTGGCTTTAGAGCCCACAGGGGCTCACACTTTAACTGGACACATTCCACAGGTATACACACACACACACACACACACACACACACACACACACACACACACATACACACTCGCACATACACACACACACACACACACACACACACACACATGTAAACACACACACAAACACACACACACACACACACACAAGCATCCGCAACTCTACCAACAAACATATACAGTACCAGTCAAACGTTTGGACACACTTTCCCATTTACTTTAATGTTGGACTGGTACAGTTTATCTCAATAGATGTTTTTTTTCCATGCAAGAGGTTGAAACAGAACGTTTGGTATCATGCGTTCCCTGGTGTTCACTGTGTGTTTGTTTGTGTGGCTCTGTGGCAGGACGTGTGCCCATGAGGTCGTCGCCACTGGTCCTGCTCCTCCTGATCGGCGTCCAGGCTGTACTGAACATGGGAGGTGGGCGGGCCATGAGCCCAGGAGCAGCCAACCACAGAACAGAACAGCAGACAGCAGCCAATCACAGGGCAGGACAGCAGCAGACAGCAGCCGGCGAGCGCCACTACTCACAGGACCAGAAAAGCAGCCACCACAGGACCAGGAGGCCGCACAGGGGGGCCACCTCACAAGCCCAAGAGAAGAGCTCCATCACGGGCCACTCGAGACCCGACTCCCCCTCTGACTCCTCCATCCCAGAGGTGGATCCAAAACTCTTCTCCAAGCGCCGCTTCCGCTCCTCCCCCCGCGTTGTGTTCAGTGAGGTGCCCCCCTCTCACGATGCTCTGGAGGGGGAAGGGGATGACACTGGGGGGATGGGAGGGGTGCGGGTAAGACGCAGGGCCGGAGCACAGCCCATGCATCGGGGGGAGTACTCGGTGTGCGACAGCATTAACACCTGGGTGGGCAACCTCACACGGGCCACAGACATAGCCGGAAACGAGGTGACGGTGCTGCCCAACGTCAAAATCGACAACGTGGTGAAAAAACAGTTCTTCTACGAGACCACATGCCGGGGGGGCACGCAGACAAGCCCTGGGACCAACAGTGGGGGCAGGGGCGGGCTCAGGGGGGGCAAACAGGGGGGGTCCAAGGCGGGCAGCTCGGGCTGCCGCGGCATCGACATCCGCCACTGGAACTCCTACTGCACCAACACGCACACGTACGTGCGCGCCCTCACCATCTTCAAGGACCAAACCGCCTGGCGCCTCATCCGCATCAACGCGGCGTGCGTGTGCGTCCTCAGCCGCAAGTCCTGGAGGCACTGACTCCCGATGATGAACTATGAACTTTCACCACTGACAATCCCCCACACCACTCCCCCCCACTTTCACAAAAATACTCCCTTTACTGTAAAAAGCCACTACAGATGTATTGCCAATGTAATATACCTCCACACACACACACACACACACATACACACACACACACACACACACACACACACACTTACACACAGACACCGACCCTAGCCCTTCATCCTTCCTATCAGTACTGACCCCCCACCAGTGTCATTCACTCCATCCATTGGCTCCCACCCTACCTCAGTTGGAAAGGTCCTTTTTGTTTTAAGTTATGAGGACTGCATGTCATATTTATGGTTTATACAGTCAAATATGAATATATATGTGTATATATACATAATGAGTTCAAGCTTTTGTCGTTGTTGTTGTTGTTCTTGTTGTGATGTTGTTAATGCTGTTATTTATTAAACACCTCAGTACATGCATGGGTTGTTGTTGTGTCTGTGCTACTTTGGGGCTGAGAGGCGCCTGTTGACGACCTGCAGCCTGGGACTTACATTTGAACTGACGCTCCAATTAACTTAGCCCACCACTTCAGACAGGGTGCAGGGTCTGTAGTCAAAAGGACAAAATACGTTTTAATTATCCAAATGTCGCAAATATAAATCATTAGGTAAATGACTTAAGATAAAAAATATAGCAATGTTTTTGAAAACCACAATGCAAGTTTTCCAAACAATGACAACACGACAACCGCACCACACTATGACGGCCGAGGGTTCTTAGCCAGAAAGAAAACAGCAGCTTCCTGGGTTCTCACGTAATAACTTTGGATTCATAAATTAACACCAAGTTAATATCGATTACCACCTTGCAGCTTCCACAACAAAATGATTTAACATACATATGTCCTCATTCTATTCAAATTTTTGATAAACCCTGGAAGAAATCTAAGGGTGCACGTGACCAGGTGTGCCCCCCTATGGGTTGCTATTGCCAGCAAGGCTTTGAAAGAAACTGAGATACATTTGGATACAATCTTTGGATACATTTTCTTTGAACTCAGAGCCCTGTAACCGTACAGATGTTCTTATAGTAGTGATTGATATTCCAGAAGGATCAGATCCACAGCATTCCAGTGGAACATCGCCGTTATCATGGACGGATCATCACACACATAAACATGACTTGTTCAAGCTGTGCCTAAAATGAGCTGGCCTTTCCGAATGATGGAATGCCATCCTCACCATACAGGGTCCGACTTGGCAAAATATACAGAGAGAGACGGATTGCAGCCGAGCTCCTGGAGCGACTAAATTCCCGTCACCTCATAACGCTGATGTAAACCAAGCCTGATAGCGGAGGACTGGAGTTATTGGGTTACACATCTGGAGACGAGGATAAGGGTGTGGAAAAACGAGAAACTCTTGAAGCGCCATGACAATCAGCAGGACAAAATGATGGTGCTCTGCTAAACATTTTTCTATAGGTTCCCCAAAATGTGTAGGTTTCCACATCCAGGGACATAGCCTATCCAATGGAGGTCCAGACTGAAAATCTGTTCTCTAAACATGGCCAGTCTGCTTTCAGCGGTGGTCATCCATCTCCGAGTGTTTATGCTGCATGATCACAGGGTGACTCCAGGAATGGAACAGGGTCACCAGTCACAGACATCCGCGGGAGATAAGAGATGGGGTTCTCCATCATGGAGACATCACACGCACTGAGAAGCTGGTGATGAAGAGGTTGTGTAGGCCAGGGGCTCTATATCTGGTTGGTACTGTCACATCCCGGTCCATCTGTATTTCCATTCTCTTCGTTCAAAATGTGTACGCGGCAATGCTGCCCTCGTGTGGTCAAGAAGAAATCTTTTTCTGAAAGTGTTGCCAAGTAACTTCATCTTCATTGCTCCCTGGGTCAGCTGCAGGGGGATAGACACCATGGTAAATGTACACCAACATTTATGAGGTCTGAAAGCCTTTAAGAAATATTGGTAATGTAATAACACCTCCTAACAGTTTATAGTATGGACATCTTTGAGCTCCACTGCCGAAGATGTAAAACATAAATTACTGATCTTAAAAGAACAGGTTACTATTTTGGATGTTTATTCCATTTCTCTCGTAGTTGTCCCGACTTGTTCAAATAGTTTTTTTTACATCCATTTGGTCTGTGTTTCATTCATTACATTTTCCGTTTTAGATTCCAAGCTAACCGTTTGCCTGGAAATCCATGGGGTATAGCGAAGCGTCTAAGCCACTGAGCCATCCCGCATTGGTTTCTAGGCAAACGATTAGCATTGAAGCAAAATGTGAAAATGCAATTACTCAAAAACAAGACAAATTATTTTGACAATTCGAGACATCTCTAGGAGACGCAGAATTTAGCTAAAACTTCCAAAATATAACTATTCCTAGGGCCTATTCCTTTAAAGTAACTGAATAACAAATACTTTCCATCCAGGCATTGCAAATCAGAAGGAGTTACACTTAGGTGATACCTACCTTTTTGACATAGGACATCTTTGTACTGGCCTTCAATTGCCTGTAAATTGGAGGCAGATCTATCTGCATGAATTAAACTGACTCCACAACACTGGTGCCCTATCAACTTGTACAATTCAGTCAGTCAGAATCTCATTCATCTTAATACCATAGGTTCCTTTATTGCCCAGTAACAAAACTACTGCACTAGACCTGTGAGTACACTCAGAAGAATATCTGAATTGATCCCATTTATTACCAGTAGGTGATGCTACTGCTCAGTAATAGGCCCTCATTGAACAGCTGAGTTCCCAAAATATACTAGTTGCCCTGTAAAGACTTGGTTAACATATTTTGGGGGCAATTTCTAGCATATACGCTCAAAAGCAAGTCTCTGCAGTTAGTCAGTATCCTCAATAATGACCTCCCAGATGAGCACCCAGAATACTGACTTGTCTACTCCATGGGTGGAGCTCACATTCGCAAACCATTATCAGTTCCACCCATTTGAGACTATAAGGGATGACATCAAATTTAGTTCTGTGACTACTGCCAGTTTCCATACCACTTTTCTTCCTAGCCTGACCCGGAGCTGCTGTATTTGTGCCCATGTAGCGTATCCCTGAGGAAAAGATAGATGGGTTACTGCACATCACTTAGTAAAAGTAGACGTGGTGTCATTTTAGGAATCCAAATGCATTTTATGTTGAGGTGCCAGAAGAAAACAAAACAGAGGGGACTACTTCTCCTCTCCTGACTTTACTTTTAGTGCTGCTCTGTGTCATTTTGGCAAGGCTCCAATCCAAACATGCCTCGTTTTCTCGAGGCATGACCTCACTAATACGTCTTGAAGGACTCCTAGCTTGACACAACACTGCACGATCCCTGTTCCACTTGACCCTTTGACGGTTAAACTAAATTACTTTCATCATCATTAGCCACGAGGACAAAAAAATTTGGCATGTAACTACAGCAGTTTTTCATGGGTCTGTCACTTTCCCACCCAAGATATGTCCCAGTTACTTTTCTCTTCCTCTGTTCGTTTGTTTTTCTCCCTCTTCACACAGAACATGTTTATTTAAATAATCATTATTCTAACCACCTCAGAATTATCACATGAACTGCTAATCGGTTCCCTCTCTGTCTTCGATTAAAGAGTCAATACTCACG
The DNA here is from genome assembly GCA_036023535.2 of Galaxias brevipinnis. Lineage (NCBI taxonomy): Eukaryota > Metazoa > Chordata > Actinopteri > Galaxiiformes > Galaxiidae > Galaxias > Galaxias brevipinnis. The sequence continues at coordinate 4,055 of JAVQIZ010241678.1, read as the reverse complement.
ACAGAGATGATACCCGGCTGAGGTATGCATCCCATCTGTGATTTTAGGCAGCAATTAATTTAAAATGATTGTATGACGTGAAAGGAAAGTCTATAATCAAAGGTGGAAAAAACGATGAATGCCTGAGTCCAATTTTCTTATTTAAACATTTGCATTTGGATCAGCAACATAGCGGATGAGAATCAAATTGTGCTTTAAAAAAAGCACGATAACTTTCGTGATGTGCGCGAAGAAGCAAAAACCTGTAGTTCTTCCAGTGAAAATCTGAACTGTAGATTGCATTTGTGACGACTTTGAATCGCCTGTCTCGAGCCCCCCATTAGGATCCCTGCATTATTAAAATGGGCGGTCTGGAAAGATTCTGAGCAAGTCCTCCTACGGTGTTTTGTGTGTGGCTTCTATTACTGAGTCTGACAGTGCTTGAAGCTCAACAGTCGTATCGCAAAGATTGAACTGTGAATAAAAATTGGCCTATACGAATACATTTTTTTAATTAAACAAAGGTTAATATTCAATTTGTTAAAATGGGCAAAGTAGAGGGAGGAATGAAATGTGTGAAATACCTTCTGTTCGTGTTCAACTTCATCTTCTGGGTAAGTGGATGCTCAATTGTGTCTTCATTTACATTTTGCCGGAGGCTGGGCATAGTAATGGAAGGGTTTGCACTGCAGTGCATGCATGGGTCTACTGCTTTGATTGCAGTAATCGACTCATACATTTTGTTTACATTCTATTGCACAGTTATCCTGCTCCATTTCAGTTGATTTTGCTGTCTAGTGTGGCGCGGATAAGGGTATCAGCCGGAGTTTTCGTTTTCGCTCTTATACATCAAATCAGAGTTTCCACTTAGGAAAAAACGCCCCTTTTTCCCCGGCGAATTTTGTTTTTGAAAGGAAGGCAAAGAGGATGGGCAAACATGGAAAACCAGCTCAGCATTTGGACCACCACATGGCCTTCTCAGATAATAGTCAACCTGCACTGCCTACTACAGCAGCAGATCAACAGGAGCACTGAGGAGGCCCACACGGGGGCTAGCGCACAAAACGAGTAGTCCTAGCTTGCTCACTTTTCTTACAGTTAAATGTTTACAGAACATGAGAGTGTTGAACCTCATTGCTGGAAAGAGTACTACATCGCAGTTGGCCATTGCAGAAATATCAAGCATAGTCTATGCTATGAATGTTATTTTATTTTATTTTTTATTCATAAGCGTCCATTTCAAACATTTTGAATGATGTTCATTGATGACTTAGTTATTACCCTGGAGTTACAGGCTAGTTAGGTGAAGAAGAAATGTGAGTGTGTCCGGTCCCATCACCCAGAAGTATGCACTACATGTTATTCAGCCTCTACGATGCTGAATCTCTCTGTTGAAGTCAATGTATTGGCTTCACACCATCCCCAAATTCACGAGTCCCTCCGTCCTAACTTGGACAACCTTTTCTCCTGCTCGTGTGTTTGCGCACGCAGAAACGCGAGTGGGTCTGTTCAGTCCTCTGAGGGGAAGTGCCTTTGTGTCTGCAAGGTTTTCCAAAACAGCATCTGCCTAGTGGATCAGGCGGTGAGCTCTGTGAATGAATCCATTGTGACAAAAGGACAATAGCATAACTTCAGTAGGCCCCTGCCGGGCATAGCTTCGCTTGCCGGGGCCAATAGCAACAGTCACACTAGCATATGCCATCTTAACGTCGGCCTTTAGCGTAGCTGTGTCCATGTCATTCAACTCACGCATCAACAATGGCCAGTATAGAGAAACTGAGAGATGTGTTTGTCTTTACTTGTAAACATTTAGGTTGGCTGTGTAAATAATCTGAAATAGCCACAAGTCTACAAAGAACAGACGTGAACATTTTTTGAGAAGGGGCCCACCCTCATCCCCTTGGCAATGGGAAGGACGATGCTTCAAGAGTTGAATAGAGTAGATCAGAGAGTAAGAAAACAAATGAGATGAGGGATAATGTGTGGGTGTGTGTGTGTGCGTGTGTGTGTGTGTGTGTGCGTGCCTGTCTGTCTGTCTGTCTGTGTGTGTGTGTGTGTGTGTGTATGTGTGTGCCTATCTTCCTGTCTGTCTGTGTGTGTGTGTGTGTGTGTGTGTGTGTGTGTGTGTCTGCGTATTGGCGAAAGGGAAGCAGTTGGCAGAAGTCTGACCCAGATACCCAGAAAAAGGGATGTGTCTCAGTGAAGACACTGGGATATCCAGTTGCGTTTTTTGTTTATTTTTGCATATAAGTCACACACATGTGTTAGTACAAATAGTCTGGAAGCAGACTACAAAAGGAAAACGACCGAATGCTGATGCTCTGCTATATGTAGCAAGCGATGCTGATTAAAGTTAGACATACAAGCTGAGTGCATCTGTGAGGGAGAGAGAGAGAGAGAGAGAATAGAGAGATAACGAGAGGGGGACTGTGTTTTGGTTGGTGTCTGCGTGTGTTTCATGATCTAAGCCCCTGCCCCTCCCAGTCACAAGCGAGCGACGGGGGTCCCACCCCTCCGCTCCCACCTCATCTCCTAATCACTTCAACCCCAGTCCCCTGTGCTGCATTCTCTGCCGCTAATGGGGAGAGAGGGAGCGGGCAAACCAGTGCCATATGAAAACAAGTGGGGGAGGGGAAGAGTGTGTTTGGAAGAGTCTGGCTCCCGCTAAATCCCTGCTACATCCCGAGATGACATGGAGGGAGCAGAGAGGTCCGTGGCATGCCTGTTGGAAACACACCGATGCTCCTCCAAACAGTTTGCCGTGAAAGACAGACCGACCGACACTCCTACCAAATGCCGGAACGAACTCTCGTCGCGGTGAAGTGATACTTGGTCAAAGGTTGTGTCACAAATAAAAAAGCATTTCACTTGAAACTTCGTAAAGAAACCAACACCTTTTGGGCACCATCTTACCAGCATTGTTTACGCTGATCTTGAAAACTGAGCGAATAATGTTGGGAGTCTTGATGGAGTTCTGTAGCCCGTGGAATCACTCAATCAAAAGACTCGGACTGCACTGATGTCTGATATAGGCCGATCAATCCTATCTGTGGCGTTCAGTTAGCCTACTTTTCACAGTCAACATAGGTTGCCAAGCAATTGGGGGCACGAGCATGGAGAGGATAAACAACTCCACTTTAGTTCGGTCAGTGGAATTTGAAGGAAAGCTGGTAATTTTAGCGTCCAGGGCTCCTCTGCAAAAGAGACTATGTTTCTATAGGAAACTAAGAACATCAAAAATAGGGAGAGGGAGAGGTTTCTTTGGTGGCACTTGTTTCATTGTGACACCATGGCCCTCTCTCCTTCACCCCCCCACCCCCCAACTTTACTCCACTCCCCACCAGTCTCACGAGACACAACGGCACGAAGCCAATCCGAAAATTCCCTCTCCCACACTTTTTTTTTTGTCCATTTTCAATCCGTTCTTTCACTTCCATTCCATAAACGTTTCTTGTACTCCGAACTCACATTTTCATATCAGGATGGCCCACGGAATCGGGAATCTGGACCCGGGGTATGTGAGTAGGAACAGATAAGGAAGGTTTACTATTAATTCCTAACGTTTACGTTTCAATAAGGACCCCAGTGAGGCCCAGGTTAGCTCCTTCCCAGGCTGACCCTCTGGACAATGGAATAATCCTGGTCCTCATGGAAACTCTCTGCACAAAGGCACCATTTAAAGGCACCGTTAAAAAACATGCACCGCAAAAGAAACCTCAATACAGACCAAACCCTGAGGTTTCCAGCCTAGACCAGAAATAACCAGACCTATAAACCAACCTAGGAGCCATTGAGGTTGAATGGACAAACACACACACACACGCCATACTGTGGTCCTCTCTTGTTGAAGAAATGTGATTTTTATGAATAAGAATGACAGCACATAAAAGCATTTGCAAAAAGGCTCCAGACACGCGATAGCTCAAGACATCCCATTGGCTTACAGCAACACAACATTGTTTTGTCCCTCTCATTTTTCTCTTTATCTCTCCTCCCTTCCATCTCTTTCGTTCTCTCCCTCCCTCATTGTGTGTCTCTCTGTCGCTGTCTCTGTTCCCCTCCCATTGTGTGCCACT
>JAVQIZ010241677.1:0-10106 GCA_036023535.2 Galaxias brevipinnis | reverse complement strand
ACACACACACACACACACACACACACACACACACACACACACACACACACACACACACACACACACACACACACACTTGCATCTGGACGTAGGTCTTAATAACCCTTAAAATAACTCAGCCGCCCTGGCTGTGTTCCCTCTCCCCGTCTTGTCTATACCTGTTGCTCGGTCTGGTTGACCCCCAGCACAAAGACCAGCTCGGAGAGCAGCATGGCGGCCGCCGTGTTGGAGTGGATGCTGCGCTTGTTGGACTTGAGTCCCCGTAGGCAGGACAGCACCAGCACGGTGAGGAGCAGGCCCAGCGTAGACACACACACCGAGGTGTAGGTCACCAGAGCCAGCGTCTCCAGGTCGCCTTCCAGCTGCTGCTCGGTGAGGGGGGTGGGGGGACGACGACACACACACACACAGGGATGGGAGCATGTTCACTCCTAGACAATGACCAAAGAGTGGCAGTGTACTGTGGGAAGGAGACTGAGCTGTGCTAAAGGGCTGTCTGGCCTGTGTGGATGTGCAGCCTCTGCGAGCTGTCTGTCAACGCTTCACACAGTGTGTGGGTGGATGTGTGAAAATCAACGTCTGACTGAACGCCTGCCAATGTGACTGCTATTTATATGCCCTTATTTCCATTCTTATCTCTTGTTCATTTGCATGACACTGTATGGCAATGTATGAATGCTACAATAACCTTTTAATAAATGAGTGAAGGTCTAGGTGTATGTTTTTGTTTTGTATTGTGTACAGTAAGACAGCCGTTCCTTTAGTGAGTGTTCCACTGACCTCTCTGTGGGAGCTGTCCATCAGCACCCCAAAGGTCCCTAGTCTCTGGCACTGACAGCGGACATGAGAGGTGTTCCTATAGACCACCATGCAGTCTCTCACTGTCCAGCAACCTCCAATTTCATAGCTGCACAGAGGAAGCACACGTAAGGGGAGTCAAGAGGGAACGTTCAGAGGGCTATACTCTCTAAGACACAATGATGCCAATATTTTTGTAAACCACGGAAGGTGGCCTGGGAGGAGAGTGTATAAAGACAGGGTTAATAGTACATGGCTCAACACACTCAGCAGAGAGCTGCAATCTTCCTCTTGCTGGTAAAACCTTGTTACTTTATCATTGTTATAAAAACATGAAATGAAAAGGTACCCTTGTCCAAGCCACATTGGGGCTTCTTGCTTACTTGGAGATTTAACAGACCCTTGTCTGAAAGACCTACAGTACCAGCAAAAAGTCTGGACACACTTTCCCACTGAAGTGAATGGGAAGGTGTGTCCAACCTTTTGACTGGTACTGTATGTAGAGAGTTGTACACTTTGCACAGCTTCAAACCACATGTAATGCGTACAGAATACATGTAAATATCTGAACTCACGGGCTGCTGTGGTTCCACTGAACACACAGCGGCTTGCTGCGATTGGCTGTCTCCAGCAGTTTGAACTCCAGGAGGATGGGTGAGTCCAGATACCCACTGACCAGCGTCTGGTTGTTGTAGACGGACACACTTACCACCGGAGAGTTCATTACCGGGTGTCTGGGAAGCCTATGTGACGATACAGTATGCAGACATTTTGTTAAAATCTCTAATAGACCAGACAAGCCACTTTGAGAGGGCTTCGGAAAGACTACACTAGTTGTCTCAAATAATTTTCTTTCTGATACTTAAACAAACAAAACACAATACATCCATCTGACTATTCATACATCCAACCATACAAACACACACACACACACACGCATGTATACATACATACATACATACATACATACATACGTGCATACATACGTATATACATACATACATACATTCATATGTATATACAGTACATGCTTACATACGTGTTCATTTTTTCCTACCTCACTCCGCGTCTGTCGGTGTGGTACTTAGGAGGCAGTGCCGCCCCCAGACTCCGGTAGATCAACATAATAACAATGGTGACAGGCTGCTCCAGCAGAGAGACAGAACGCCTTGCAGAGGTGTGCTCTGCAGTTTGATTCGCTGAGATACTGACGGGGGCAGGAACCGGGTTCTGAAGAGTTGACACTGAAAGAAAGAGGTTTATGCGAGTGACAGTGTTAGTGAGATGACAGTCAAACGGGAGACAAAGAGAGAAAAGGAGCATGCCTCGTCCTTTCTGTGAACCCTTACGTGAGTGTGTGTGTCGCAGGGGCACCAGAGCCGTAGCGGGCAGCACCACATGTGTGTGAGGGTCCCAAAGAGCCTGGCCACGGAACAGAGAGCTGTGGTAGCGGGGGAAACGTCGGCGGACGTGTGTGTGGTTCTCCAGGCGGTCCAGGTTCATCACTACAAGAAAAAGACACACACAGGCACAATGAGAGACAGCAGAGTGATTTTCTATTGAAGAGGTGCTTAGTTATACGACAGAAAGGCGAGCAGCAGCCACTCAAAGCAGAGAGGGGTACTGCTGAATCCACTCTATGCAATGCACAGACAACCCCTTCATTTCCCATTCATGTCAAATTCATGTCAGAGGAAGTCGGTTCCATTCAGAACAAAATGTAAATGAGGATTAAATTCGACCCTTTGGGACCGTAAAGTGATGTCAACTCACGAGAGAGAGAGAGAGAGAGAAAGAGACCGAGAGAGAGAGACAGAGACAGAGAGAGACAGACAGAGAGAGAGAGAGAGACAGAGAGCGAGAGAGCGAGAGAGAGAGAGAGAGAGTGCTGGATGGTGGACTTACTGATGTTAGGAGCAACTAACGCAACAGGGTTGAGGTAGGTGAGTTTCATATTGCGGGCCAGAGTCTGTGCGTACTGCTCCAGGAGGTCAGCCAGCAGGGCAGCCCCTCCCCCCTGGATGTGGTTCTGGTTCTGGGCAAGGGCCCGCCACAGCCCTGAGCTGCCTGGACCCATCACCGCACTGCAGCCCCGCAGGATGTTCTGCAGGGAAGGGCAAAACACGGTTAACTCTGCCAGGTAGATTAGCAGCTCTGAAACAGCTTGAGCTTGAGTGAAAGTATTCATACAAATACTGTCTCCACGCTGGCTAGTTAATCTTATCTATTTCTGACTAAAGCTATGCTGTTGCTCCCATTTCAATCTGCATGTACATCCCAGTAAAGTGGAGGTCTGTTCCAGCTCCTTTGGTTGAGATCCGTACTTTAGTCTTCTGCGGCGCAAAACGAACACATTCATACATATCAAACAGGCATAAAAAAATACATGATTGATTATTCTTTTTTTATTTCAAGATGGTCTAAGGAATTTCATCACTTCGTCCCTTCTTGACACTCAATTGTGGCCTCTGCACCCCGCCCACAAACCACACCACTACACCAACAGCTTAACTCCACAGGACCCCTGCATCATAATCCTGGTGGCTACAAAAATATACCTCTATGTATAGTGATGGAGGGATTACAGCAACGTTATAGCACCCTCACAACTTAAAGCTACAGACAAAGACAGAACATCTAAGAAGTAAGGTCTCTAAATGTTTACTCCAATCAGATATCCACGACCAGGCTGTAGAACAGGAGATAAAAGATGGTGGACGAAGAGAAACAGGAGCACAGAAGCTAGTGACGATGTAATGATGTAATTCGGTATTATCTTCACAGTTTAAGTCTGGAGCTAGAAATACATTTCAAATCAGAGCAATTCGGTTTTACCGGCTGTATTGAATCTTTGTTTCCCTTGGCCATTGTTTAAACCATTGGTAACAGGCATCCGATGAGATGACAGTAATTGACTCATTTGGTCTAACTAGGACCACCCCTGTGTTGATTTGACAACCCTGCCTTGTGTCTGAGGTATAGCAATGAAGAGACACGCAAGTTAAAGCCAGGGAAACATTAAGGTGTAGTATGTCAGCACAGTGGGGTTTAAATAATAGTACCATTACAATTGTAGGTTACTATGGCAACTTCTAGCTTTTTTTGAAAGGTGGCAAGTAACAGGAACATTTGCAGTGGGGTGAGCTGGGGGAAGGGAGACTGGATAGAGTGTTCGAGGGGTCAATTATATACTCTATGAAGACTACAACACTAGCATAATGACGATTGTTTCTATTTCAGTTGTCAAGGCTGATTTCCTGCAACCTCCAGGGTTGTGTTTCTACGGCGATACCTCGTTAAAATGTGCATCCTGCGTGGCAGTGAGCCCAAAGCCGGTCTGCTGCGTCTCAAAGGTCAGGAGGCGTGACAGGAGACGCTCCGCGATCTGCAGGTCGTTGCCATAGACACGGGCAGTGGCTTCGGTCACGTCGCGGAGCTGGTGGGCAAGCTTCTTCTCGACAATGGTGTTGAGCTCGGTCTCGTTCCGTTCCACCGACTCCAGCTGTGTGGTCACAGAGACACACAGAGACACACGGAGACACACGGAGACAAACAGACACACGGAGACACACGGAGACACACGGAGACACGCGGAGACACACAGAGACACGCGGAGACACACAGACACACGGAGACACACGGAGACAAACAGACACACGGAGACACGCGGAGACACACAGAAAAACACGGAGACACACAGACATCATGTGTCATGCAGAGAAACACCAAACGCATGCCGACCATTTTCACATGTCGAAATAATTAATTGATATATTAATACCGCGATACAGTTTAGATTTATCCTCCGTGTCCGTTCACTTGTAATACCAGTATTTCATACTTTGTAAAGGTATGGACATAAAACTCTAATGAGACAGCTTAGTGAAAATAGGTAGAGACAGCGATGTGTACTGACTGCAGCGTTGAGCTCCACAAAGGGAGGCGAGGTGCAGTTGTAGAGGTCTGGCTCCAGCCATCCTCTCTCTGAGTCACAGTGTCTAATGGCAGCACCTGGAGACAACAGGAACATACCGTCCATGCAGTTAATGGCTGCTGTTATACGCTGCGTACAGCTGGGTCCCTCCTTTATTTCTCCTCCAGGTTATTTCATGTGATTCGTGCTCTCGGGTGGACTGTAACTGATTACTCCTTCTTCTGTGAAATCTATTAAAGAAATCACTCAGATGCACTTTGAAATGCAGTATTAGTACAATATGTGATTAAATTATTTGCCCAACCTCCAGAATGTGATTAGCGAAACAGCCCTGACGCTAGGGAAAACCAACAGAACAGTTAGAAAGGTGAAACTGACCGACAGAACCCTTGGGACAGGGCACTGCAGCTGGCAGGTTGAACTTAGTCCTGGGCCACCAGATTCCCTGGGTGATAGTCTTAGGACAGCCGTCATAAATAACTGTAAGGGAGAAGAGAATGTATATAAAAATGTATACCTGGCTACTCAATGGGAGCACTGAATGTGCTTAATGATATTAAAGGTTAACAATAATTTTTAAAAGTTGCACATTGAATACAAAATAGTCCTATATTTCCAGCAGCATACGGATAAGACAAAGTCTTAGTTTCAAATGATTTTCTTACTGTACTTACATCTCAAATAAATATATTATAACATTGACTGCAGTTTACGTAGTGCGACCTAAAACTGACCCTGAAAATTTAATTATGTATTATTTTCACTTTTACAAAATGATCCTGCAATACCTTTTAGAAGGAATTTCTTTTTGTATCACACCAATCCGGGTGTCTTCGCATTGGCTTATTATTAGCATTTATGTGTGTGTTGTCACTGTTAAATTCTATCAAAAATAGCCTACATAATTAAATAACGTAGAATAAGAAATGTACGCACCATTGCATGACTTTTGTGGACAAAACTGTTTAATATTTTTTTAATTATAAAAGATGATATAAATATAAAGGTGATCATCTGTCCAATTTACCTTCACATCCTGTCTGGGTCACCTCAGCAAAGGGATTGTCACATGTGTTGCACTGTCGACCAATCACACCGGGCCTGCACTGGCATTGGCCACTCTCCGCATCACATGACCGCGAAAAGGAGCCCACTGGGTAGCAGTCACACGGCAGGCAAGAGTCACTGCCCCGCGGGTGGTAATGGAACTCCTGACACGCACACGCAGCAACAGACACACATGTACACAGGTAAATATACAGACACGTCAACAGAGATATATACAGAAATTCAGAAAGAGATATACAAAGATAAAATACAGCCAGGTTGGCAGTAATAATATAGACAGACAAACAGACAGACAGACAGACAAAGGAAGGGTGAGAGGTGTTTAGTAACACCTACATAGACAAATATGCATATTTATATAGATTTACAATATTGTCCCAAAAACAAAACTATTACGTATACAAGATACAAGTTAATATTGTGCACAACAGAAATACAAATAGAAAAACAAACAAAAAAGACTCAGGCCAATTAGATGAGCATGTAACCCTACGCTACATAATAGCAGAGGTAAAACGATGCCAAGACTCAAGAAAAAGTGATCCGTAGACACACAATGAATACAAAATAATATGTGACATGCTGTAGTGTTGATATTGGTGTAAGGCTGAGATTAATATGGAGATAGGTCTGTGTATAAGAGTGCCCTGGGGCCAGCAGGACACAGCAGACTAGAGATAGGATCACTGACAGAGATTAGGGTCAGAGGCCAGGATTATGGGAGACACTCGTAAGTATTTGTTTTTGTTTATTAGGATTATGTGCTATAAGTGATTAAGTGCCGATAAGGTCAAAATGTATGGTTGCCTTTCGCAACACTCTCACACTCACACTCACAGCTCACAAAACATCCACTCACATTCACTACTGAATGTGCTGAATACATTCACAAAACAGTGAACAGTGAGTGTGTGTGTTTTGAGTTGGAAGCGTGAGAGTCTTACGTGGTAATGTAATGTGAAAGGCAAGTGTACAATTTGGCCAAATCTGCACTTCATACTATGCCACGGGTATACATAAAAGCAGATAAGGAACAGTTCATCTATCAATATGACAGTGTGTGTAAAAGAGTGTGTATCTGATTGTCTGTGTTTTAGTAATTATGCTATTTTTTGATCAGGTATATGAAGCCACACAAGTTCATTTAAAAGATTCCACTATGAGTGTGCGTATGAACGTGTGTGTGTGTGTGTGTGTGTGTGTGTGTGTGTGTGCGTGTTATTGTTTGTGTGTGGGGGGGGCGGCAGTGTGTGGATGTTTGTAGATTTGCGATATGCAGTAGGTGCGATTGTGATGACCATTTCTGTATCTCGAGTGTGGGGGGGAATGCATTGAGGAGATTATGCAACATCTGTGTGAGCTCTTTGTCAGTGTCTGAATAAGATTAGCTTGGCGATTATAATACCATGAGTCGATTATGTGATGTCTGGGTAATGGTATTTAGCACGGTGACATGTAATCCTCTGTAAGTGTGTGTGTTTGTGTGTGTGTGTGTGTGTGTGTGTGTGTGTGCGTGTGTGCGTGTCAGCCTTGGTCACCTTGCAGTGACAGAGTCCATTGGTCTTGTTGCAGTCGGTGTCAAATCCTTTACTGGCATCACAGTGGCAGGGACCACACGTAGGAGTACCCCACCAACCTCTAGGACACTGGTGGTCGATCCTACATACACACACACACACACACACACACACACACACACACATGCACACACAAAGACACGCACAATCCCACGGGTAAGAAAAAAGAAGAAACAAGGTCAAAAGGTGAGCTCTAAATCCTTAGTCTTAAGAGGTCTGAAGTAATGGGGGAGAAATAGTCTGAGATAGAAAGTGAATTAGACAAAGGGATCCGAGAGAGAGAGAGAGAGAGAGAGAGAGAGAGAGAGAGAGAGAGTAAAGAAAAAAGAGACGGTGAGCAGAGAAAAGCATGGCAGGTGAAGTTGTACCTCTTCTGTAGAACCCTGTCATTATGTGAATTAGACTGCACAGTTCCTACATGAAAGGCCATGTTGAGCTGACAGCATGGGTTTGATGTGGAGACAGGGCGAGGCCAATGTCAGGGCCATGCTGTGGGGTTAGGCTACAGAGACTTGTAAGAAATCTCCAGCTCCAGAGCTGAGCTCCAGACCAGATATGGGTAGTACCAAAAACCAGCCTGATATATAGTATAGAGAAGAGGGTGAAGTACATAGCATGTGTGAGTGATTGTGTGTACATGTACGTGTGTGTGTGGGGGGGGGGATACCTGTGTTGGCAGTACTGTCCATAGTGGTTATCTCCACAGTCACAGGTGTATCCGTGGGAGGAGCTAGGCTTTCTGTGACACTGTGCGTTGTTCTCACACGGGTTGAGCTGGCACGCGTCCATACACCCCCTGCCATAGAAACCTAAGCCCAGACATACTTACATTAGAATGATTGCACGTCACAAACGAAAGCACTATGTAGTTGTAAACATCAAAGGGTTGGTATTACTACAAAAGCTTAAACCCTAAACACTTCAACGCAGAAGCCGCCAAATATCCAATCCCACAGGACACTACCTCAAAGAAATGCTTCCGTCTTTAATGTGGAAATTTAAGGCTATTCAAAACCCCCCCTCACTTGAATAACAAAAGGGCCTTTTCCTCAGCACTCCTCAGAGATGCTTTTAATGTTTAGCAAAAATAAGAGGCCGGAGCGGAGACCTGCATATTAACAAAGCAATTATCTATGCCCTTATTCATGACAATGTAAATTGTTTTCTTAAAATAACCTGAGGAAATAATAAGCACCATCTTAATTTTAACTACTACGACTAAGGAACAATTCCTGTGCAATAATGTGAATAACATTACATTAAACTGTTTGAGGGTTTAGAATTGTATGATTTAATACATAACATTTTATTAGCTTTTTGGTGTGTGTGTGTGTGTCTCTTCAACATGAGTTCTCTGTGACCCACTCTTTCACCAATCAAGCTAAAGAAACACGGCTCTGATTAAAATGGTGTCCTTGCATTCGGTTTCCTTCTGCCACTGCATGGCTTTCAAACACGCACATCTATCACACAAACACACCTTCTATCACTATAGATCTTGGCACATAATGTCTGCTCTCTCTCACCATGGCAACTGACAAAGAGTGAGCAGCAGGCCTTGACTGTACACAGACTCACAATGGCAGTGGCCTTGTCATAGCACGACACGGAGGCTTCTACAGATGGGGAACACAAACATTGCATATGCTTTCTGTTCAATCTTCTCAAAGGAAGAGCCTATACTGTTCCAACAAGAAGTCTGAAGACAAAGACCTGAGATCTGTGAGACCGATTGAGAGTTGGCAATTTGAAGGCACTCCCCCACACAGAAAGGGCTGTAGCTTGGGGTAACGCTACAAACAAAGAACTCGAAACTAAAACGTTTCTCGCTAACCTGTTATGTCCTTATTAGAACCACATACCACACTGTAAAAAAATAAAGTTGGCTCAACTTATAATTATGAGCAACCTGGCTGCCTTAATATTTTGAGTAAGATGAGCAATGAATTGGTTCTGGCAACTTCGTTATTTTAGTTTGATGTACTTCAATTTAAGTTCATGCAACTAACTATGAAAAGTCAAGTTGACGAAATTGACATACAGCAAACTGATTATTTAATGTATTTGTAAGTTGAATAAATAATTTTTTTCGATAGAGCACCTTAACGCAAACACGTCAAGTCCCCACACACACTACTTTTTTTTTCACATTAGATAACAGGAATGGACCACACGTTTGAATTGCCTCCTGCGGGCACTTCGGGTTATATTCCCAATCTTAACGTCATGCCAAGACAGCACCGTCTAGCATTAAAACCGTCACAATATCTGTGCTGTCGTTTACCGTTTCACCAGTTCAACCCAGACAAATAAAGGTACGAGAGGTATGGCTCACATAATCACGAGACGCGGGATAATAACTATATGATCGGTAATTTCAGGGGTTGTCATTAATGATAACAGTGCTCCGAGTAAGAGTCGCAAAAAAATGTTTTCATATGCCTTTATAATTTGCTATGTATGTTTAACAGGGATTGTATCGCTTTGAGATTACTCTATCAAAGTAAAGCACAATCCAAATAAAGTGTATTATCATTACATATTACATCTAATAACTTGCTGGGATATATGCAAATGTATTACCGCAATGGCTTATCAGGATTTGCTTGATCAGTTGGTCAGGTTCCAACTTGAAATAACAAGTTGACTCAATGTTTTCTTAATTTTAGTACAACAAATTTATTAAAACAAGTTGAACTAACTAAAAGGCCAAATCATTTTTTACAGTG
>JAVQIZ010241664.1:0-69713 GCA_036023535.2 Galaxias brevipinnis | reverse complement strand
CCCCCCCCCCCCCCCCCCCCCCCCCCCCCCCCCCCCCCCCCCCCCCCCCCCCCCCCCCCCCCCCCCCCCCCCTGGAGGTGCATAGTACGGCAGATGAGTAGAAGTGTTTCAATGTGTTGCTTGTGTTATTACCGTCGTGTTTTTGCAGTCAGCGTTTCTCTCTGGAGCCCAGAAATACATGGGAAAAAAGGAGGCTTTTTATCTCTGCTTTTATCTCTGGGCTTTAGCTCCAGCTGAGCGCTCAGCTGCTGAATCAAACCCTTAATTGACCCATATCTGACTGCTAAAAGCCTAATTAGGCAAAGTGTTTGTTGCATTTTGTGTACACTTATACAACTCGCTACTCGGTTGATATAAGAGGGAAAAACAGCCAATCAATAGGGGGTACCCTGGTAAGAATGTAAGAATAAAGGGCAGAATCCCCTTGATATTTTCCTGTGTTGCACCAGTGTGTGACAGGACTCCGGGGAGAGGCGCTGGGTTCTCAGTAGGGAGCTCAGCGGGTGATCCAGGACTATAGTAACAAGGCTGCTTGGGCTGCTCCTCTCTGATGAAGCTTCAACCAGGAAGCACACAAATCTGATAGGACTTTGTCCTCCCCCGCCTTCTTCTAATACATACAGCACATGCAAAGAGTTTTTATTTTATTTTCAAAGGCCCAACACTGTACTCTATTGGAAAATGGCGTTGAATACACATTCTATAAAGGAAACAACTTCTCTCTCCACGCTGAGGGAATGTATATACTCCTGAAATATGTCGGACTTCAATGGCATTCCCACTCCTCGACTGTGTTGTCAATATGGGAACACAAACGTGTGATGTCTGGAGATCACAGTAAAGAAGAATCCTGGCCATGAGCAATTCATTTGGCCAAGAATCAAAAAACCCATTCCAATGTGTTTCTTTTGGCCCCTATGCCATACGTGCCTGGAATAAACAGTGGTGTGTTTTCTGTGGCCACCAGTAGGGGGCACTGACACGTTACAGCACCCAGCCAATCTGTTCTGCACTGGCTGGCACACAGAGATGTTTGCAGTAATTTAGTTCTAGTGCCAATATATAAATAGGAATTCTGCTGTTAGCACAAAAGAGCGGGGGACAAACATACTGCCGAATGAATGTGAATTGCTCCCCTGCTCCCATTTCAACATAAAAGTAATCAAGGAAAACATGCTTTTTAATCGAAAGTATGCAATTAGAATAAAGCAGAGCTGTCCTTGGTGCACACACTGCTCGAGACAGCCTAAATGGGTGAAAAGAGGGAGTTTAGCTCTCTCTCAGTCTTAGCAGCCTACACCACTGCAGACGAACAGATAGCACCTCTTATACGCTGCCCTGTGGTGTTTCGCCAAACACTGACTCATGGTTGACTCAATCCTTATGGCTTCAAGAACTGACTGAGGTAATGTCAATCAACCCAGGCAACACAGAGACCACTATTGCTGCACACTGCATTAATAAAGACATGGGTTCTTGTTTTGGCCACAACATACAGTACAAGAAGCATGCATTGAGCTATTTCCGTGCTGCACACCGCCTCTCCCCACTCCTTCTCCATGCCATTATCTATAGGCAAACCCCATGCTGTCCTATCCTATGTGATGTCATAGCAATGATAAACATTTGGCTGCTATAGGAGGGCCCTGGAAAGCAGCCAGGCTGAAAGTATTTTTTTTTGTTCCAGCAAACAATGGTGCTTGTAGAAGTAGCGAACAGCTGTGCCATGCCCTGTGCTCCCCTAGAGACCACAACACTGTCAGGACATACGAGTTTGGCTCTGCACTTTTAAAGAATATAGCCATTAGAGACAGTCGGGTATCAGTTGATAAAATGTCTTGGTGGCGAGAGGGCTGGTATCTGTTTCAGTTTGTTTACATATGCATTCATACATAACTATTTATGGACACATGCTGCATACGGAACATACCATAGATGTGCTTATACAAGCAGTACAGCTATTGTCTCAAGGAGTCAAGTTACTGCGTCTCGCTCAATAACTTACTCATCCACATGTACAGTCAATAGTGCCTCCGCCTTTGAAAAGAGCAGGAGAATGGGGGACAGTTATTTGGTTGACCATCGTCTCGTCCTCCACCCCCACCCCCCCGCCCCCGCCCCCTAAAGCGGCTGGTTGACTCCAACTTCTACAGGAATGGACCAAACAGCTGTCAGCTGAGATCCATTTCACCCACCGGGCCCGTGTAATAAACGCTCTGGAGAAGGAGTCTGCTGTGCTGATGTGAGGGTGAGTAATGAGGCCCCACCACATGTCTGAGGAGCCATCACATGGTCTTCTCAGCCTGTCAGGGGAGTCCCTGTAGAACCCATGTCCATACGCCTCAACAACAACCCGCACCCCCCACCCCTGCACGTGTCAATCAACACGGTCTCCATCTATGCACCGTTCATGTGTTCAACCCCTGTGTATATGTTTGGCCCATAGTCACACTTTGATTATAGCTCTTTTCATTTTTAGCTTGTTAGATAGTTAACACACTTTAATCTGTTTTTGTGTTACTAATATTTCATAACACTCTTAACAGAGTAGTTGATTAAACAATGTCACGGACGTAAAAGTTCCTCTACACCTGCTGCCTGGGCTCAGCCGAGCAGACAGTTGAAGTGCTCTTCATCACCTTTACTGTTTTCACCTGTTGGTAGTATTTCCTACTGAAGCCTGGCTATTAGTTTGTTTGGTTTGTTCCATTGTTGAATCTATGCTGTATCAGAGAGCCTGTGAGGAGTTGAAGTAAAGCCAATTATGTTTTCTCACTGAATCTGAGTAAGAACATTCTTTTGTTAACCACTCACCCGAAGACACCTACCTCACTGTAATGGAGTCCTCCCTTCTCCTGCACCCTTCACACATACACACAAATGGACCCTGGCTAACCCTAACCCCAGCGAGACACACACACTTGCGTCTTCATATTCTCAAACATGGACCTGTGAGAAGCCTCCATCGCACACGGGCTGCCAGGCATCTGTCATGTGTGCGTTTGGGTTTCTCAGCTGGCCCTCGGTTGGAGGTGCTGGAGGCCCATCACTCAGCACCACTGGATCCCACACCGCCACATCCTCCCCGCCACTCATTTACAAAAGGCCATAACGAGGGGCCACACTCATAATTAACTTGGCTCACTTAATTAGCTTTATGGCTCTGTGTATTCAATGCGCTGAATCGTTTTGCTGACATGAACCGTGCTGGTGTAACCATCAAACACCCCCCTGTCAAAACCCATACGCCGTGCTTTGGCTGCTTCTTCTCTATGGTGTACTGTGCGGCGACTGTAAATGTAGCCATTTATGGCATTATTGCTGTGGCTGTGAGAGTATAAAACTGTTTGCCTGCCTATAACCTCGGACACGCATGGACAGAGGGAGATAAGGAGCGGCGTTTTAATGCTGCAGGGAGGCTGAGGAAACATATAGGTCACACTCCACACACCATTACAGTACGTGTGATCTACATTAGGTCTGCCTACCCACAGCCCTTTATCACATGCACCAATCGTCCCCTTTTCTTCCCACTGCAGGGAGACCTCATTAAAACAGGTTAAGGCAACTCACTAATGGCTTTCCCTTAGCGCCAGTAACACAGGGTCAACTAATATTACACACGGCGTTGTGCCTTTCATCCAGCTGTTTATCATGCGTTGTGAACAGCCAGGTACTGCGGAATCACACTCCTGTAATCATAACGGCGTTGTCGTGGCCTGGGTTAAGACCCACGATGCTGCCTGTGTTGCCGGGTGACTGATGGGCTAGGGAAGGGGTGGGTGTACGGACTGCAGCGCTGCTTCAAATTAGGATTATTGCACTCCAATTTAGATCCTACAACAAATCAGAGAATTGCTGACTCCAAGAAATGTCACTATTATCCTACGGTCTATAACGGCAACTAAACAGTGGAGGTGGAGATTAGCGTTTGCACATCGGTAAACACAGGGTCAGGTTCACTCCGTAATGATTGTGGGTTTTTACTGGTTTTGGCATTGCAAACCATGATCACCATCCGTAATCTAATTATGGTTGTTGCACATAAGGCTGTAGATTTGCCAGATGCAGGTAGAATAGCTTAAAGGGTCGATATGTGTCTTTATGTCCTTTCAGGCCTAGGGCTAAGATTTAGTAGCATGGCTGGTTATTTTCTCTGACTGTGAAGTACTCTGTTAAATGACATGCAGCCGTTAGACTTTGGAAATCTCGCCTCCGTCATTGTCACGGGCAACTTTGCATTGCCAAGCAGGCTTGCTGATGTGATTTAGCATAATTTGAATAATGCCATTCAAAGAAATGTGCTGGGGTGATGAAATTTTAATGGAGCCTGGGATAACACAACCCTTACTCGTTTACAATGACTCTCTCAGCTCCTGAGTCCGAGGCCTCTCTGGTAACATAGCTTTTTTCATTACTGTACTATCAATTCTTCCATTGGAGACACTTAATTACTATGGATATCTCCATTGCTGTGGTTCAACAATCAGAACGAATCTTCTTCATTGAAAAGCCAATAGTACTAGCTCTTTCTGCTTGTTAGATTTTGGTGCTGAGTTGATGCTAGGCTCTTGTTTTAAATTGCTGTTTGTAAAAGCTGAAATCAATATTTTAGCAAGAGAGTGTGTTGCTTAGTTGAATTTTTAATATGATCTGAATAGTAAATTATTTAGTTGATCAAGGTGCAACTGGGGAAAGTAAATACAAGCTTGCCTGTTGTGGAATGCCTGTGTTTTAAATCAATCTGCTCGAGTCAAACCATTGACCCGACAAGTAATTCTTGCTTGAACATTGTCATGACTCAAGCACTTTCGTCTTTCTTAGATGTTAGATGTTGTTGTATAAAATACGTTCTCAAGAATTCCCTAACCATGTATTTCCCTCGGCTGCTGTAAAGTTTAGTTTACCCCTCAGAAAACTGATGTGAACAACATAACCCTCACAGAATGATAGTAGCTCATTTATTCTCAATGAAATGTGCTCTGGTGAAGGGAAACTGAAGAAATAGTCTGGTGGTGTAGTAGTAGTATGAATCAATCTTCTAATATCTGTATGCTGGGCTGTTTTCATAAAGATAAACACTTGTTTGTCTTCCCCATAGAGACTGCTTCTAGATGAGTAATTTTGTGATTCGGTTGAGCACATTTGACCCAGTACTAATACAAGCACAAGTGTTCTTATTGCACTCACTATTCATCCATGTTCCACTGAATACATAGAATGAATACAAGTTAAATGCAATTGTTATTTTTTTAAATAGGTCTATATCTCAATAGCCCAACATTGGTGTGCATGCCCTCCGTCTTCAACCAGTGAGTCTTTTCTGCACCACAGTTAGTAACTGTCCAACTAGTGGATGTTTTGGCTACAAAGCCCAATCTTCTGCATTGCCTGTGCTTCCTCCGAGATTACCACTCCTATTAGGCTGCAGTTTCCTGACATTCGCCATCAAAGGCAAGAAGTGGTTGCTTTTATTTTTCACATCAAAGACCATTATTCTTTCTTTTCTCCCGTCAAATCAACATCTAGCCCCGAGGATCTGAGTGTTGGCTTCTTTTCCTTCTCTCCCCAGCCTGAGCCCAGTTCCACTCACAGCCCCATCAGAATAGGAGAAGCAATGCAAGCTAAAGACAACAAGGCGAGTGATCCCAGTAGCACCCCCTGAGATGCCAAATTGTTTATTGTCTTTCCTTCATCGCTCTCTTTTTCTTTGCAAACTGATGCTTATTATTCTGCCACTTTGTGTGAGGCGTGGAGTGTACGGGCAGCCGCCACGGCCTCTGTGTGAGCAGCACCTTGCCTCCACCGCAGTGTATCAGCAGCGCCCCTTTAAAAATGGATGATCCCGGTGCATAATGTATCATAATGTTTTAAATATAAGATCTCCCTCTCTCCTTGGAGACGCCCGGGCTGTATGGACCAGGCGATCACTGAGAGGGAGAGAGAGGGAAGAAACAGAGATAAAGGTAAAGAAAGAGAGGAGGAGCACTGAGAAGGAGAGGCCAAAACGGCAGGCGCTGCTGTACGTGAGACAAAACACGTGTGAGATCCAAAGACATTGAGGTGTGTAAATACAGAGTAAGGTTCTCTCATTACACACCTTCCCTGCATCTCCAACACATCTCGGAAATTGCTGCTGATGAGTCTGCATAGATTACTGCTCCCAGGGTGTGAAAAGCATTTGACACAGAGATCATAATTATTCCCATCTCTTTATGTGCACAAGATATCAAAACAACTCTGCTTGCCATGAGCTATTGAATTAAGATCCAAGACTTGTTCTGAGCCCAGGAAGCAAAAAGGAGCCTTTTTCTCACAACAAAGCGCTTTCCTTCTTGTCCCAACCCTGTTTTTCCCCCTAACCTGACATGCCTTCTTAAATTGATTTACACACACAATTTGAATAAACAGTGTGTGTGTGTGTGTGTGTGTGTGTGTGTGTGTGTGTGTGTGTGTGTGTGTGCTTGGTAGACCTCAGATCTGCCGGGCCAGGTCAATACAATGTCATTCACAAGCCCAGATCTAATTCCACTGAGCCATGAGAATTGCCTGGCTGAGGAATACAACTGACCATTTTAAAATAAGAACAATGATCAACCTTCATTTCTTACCTTTATATGTTAACAATTTAGCTTGCATGCCTATTAGCATTTTATAATCTTCATGATTAACAATGTATTGACAATGTATTAACAATGCACATATAATCAAATTTATCATAAAAAATAACAGTACCCGTATTTATAAATACTTCATGTGTTTTATGACGTGCCTGGATGCAACTGTAGCGCAATAGTTTGGCATGTATTGGCACTAATAACTGCACTTATAATTCACTTAAAATATCTTACATCGACGTGTGCCATGTCAGTCAAACCGCTAAGCTACTGCAACAAGGGATACATGCAGAAATACTTACAGTCACATGTCAGTGCTGAGAGATGCACTGTGCTTCATCAGAGCCATGAAGAAGGTTGATTGACCGTAATACAAAGAAAGAAGCCAAGTGGTTGCTCTTGTGTTAAACTCAGTAAAATCTATTGAGCGTATCGGTTATAAGTTTATTGAACTTTGTAGTAGTAATGTTTTTCTTTTGTCCAATGTCAATGTACTGTTCATGTTGTTTCTTATGTCATGCCATTTAATGATTTTAACAAGCTGTATCTGACCGCTGATTACAAGTAGCCTTGGTCATAAATGTGCACAATTCCTGTGAAATAAATCAAAAGTAAGGAAAACATCTTTTTTTGCATCTAGGCAGAATGGAAACCAAGGATCACCCTATCACATGATAATCGTCCAGTTTGAGAATTATGTTCTGTAATATGATTCACTTATGTTTCACCTGCATGTGCCTTCTTATTACATTATTTATGTTGTAGATTACATGTATTAAATAATATAGTTCACCCTTGGCTGGGTGAAGAAATGCAGCAGTACAACCTTTTTAAAAAGCCTTTTAAAGTATTGACCTTTTTCAATGAGCTTTAGAACCTAGCTTTTATTCAGACATTTACAGCAATACATTTTAACAGTAATTGTCTTTTGGTTCAAGACATTTTAAATATTTGAAATAAAATGAAGAATATTACCAAGCTTTCAGTTGACATGATTTTGATGATATAGGTCAAAGATTGTGTAACCTTGGCATTCTCTGAACTTGAATTCAAAGCAGGGAGCCAGTTCAGCCTTGTGCAGCTTTAGTAGTGCCTTCAGGTGCCATGGGAAATGTCAATGGAAATCTTCGCTCTTTTAGCTAAAGGAAGGTGTTAATCAAGACAGAAAGAATATTATCAATGTAGAAATTAGAGGTTGACCTGTAAGGTCAATGGTTTACCAACGTTTTTTTGTATATACATATTTAAAATCATGCTGAAGGTGGGGTGTCAAAAAAGCACAAGTGCCTTACAAGTCCTAGTCCTGCAACCTTTTTTTCAATTTAGAAGTAGTTCTCTCTTTTTTTGCACCATGGGCTGCTTTCATGAACAAGTGCCAGCACTCTGCACAGCTAAAACACTGTAACAGTGAGCTAAGTGAAAACAAAATGTACACTTCTTTTTACAACAATGGCGTTAATTACACATAAGTAAGAACATATTCCATTTGTTGTCAGCCCTCTGGCCGCAGTGAATATAATGTAAGTTCAAATACGATACATTTTGGTATGTAATAATGAAATTTTTGTGTGGATGTGAAGAGGTCTGTTATTATTCAGGTGTTTAACTTTTCATAGGGGTTCCGGGTTATATGCTTGTGCTTTGGCATTCAGTATCTGTGTGAATCCATGAAATCTGCAATTACTATTAAGTATCCAACGTAGCACCAAATCAGAGGTACTTTGAATCTTTTTGATTTTGAAAGTCAGCTACTTGGCAGTGCAATTAAACTGATAAGATAAAATAGATAATATCAATAATTAACTGAAATTTTATGTTTTGATATCTTTTCATAAAATATTGAACATGCCGCCAAAGCATTTTAGAGACTTTGTATCTTTGTGCCCCAAGTTTCCAATTAGATGACAAACAGATTACAATCAAGACAACCATAAAAGTGTCCATTACAAGCGATGCAGGATTTCTAGACAACAGTTAAAATGGAGTTTCTTCAATCGACAATAAACGCACTGCACTTTTGTTTTCAGTAGGTCATTGTACACATTGGACTATGAACAACATACGTTTTTCCAAGATATCTCTGTGATAAAGCTGGGCTCTTGGGACATTTAGCATGCCATGGAAGAGGTCAGACCTGGCTCCGTGCAAAGAAAGTCCCCCTTGTTAAGGAAATGGAAGGGTCCTGAGTCCCTGTCCTTAATGGCGTGGCGTCACTCTTAGGTGGCCTGAGTGAATACCAATTGGATACTGCAGGGTCCTTCAAGGAGCATAGCCACCGACAGACAAACACAGCCAATTAGAGAGGCCCCCTTCCTCCAGTCATGCATTCACATCTGATTAACAGAACAGGAGAAGTGCATCAAGCATAGCCAAACACAAAACCCCTCCTGAGGGACTCCCCCGCCCCCATATCCTTAGTTATGTCAATTAAAAAGCTTTTTTGTGATGCTAACCATGAGACCGTACAGGAGTGCGTGGTGGTGTGCGGAGGAGGAGGAAGGGGGCAGATTGGTTACTGTATTGTGGCTTTGTCTCTTTCGCAAAATCCCCAACGTCCATAAGAGATCTGTCTTTTAATTGAGCAATAGGTCTTACAAAAATCATGTGCTTGGTTTTACACCCTTGAGGACATTTTGGAGAGGGCAGAGATGGCGATTCAAACACTTTTTAATTGTCCCATACTTTTTTTTTGCGTGTCTTGAGTAGCTTGTCTGGCGAATGTGAATGGAGGTTTGTTGTAGGGACTAGACCTGGGCCATTGGGCTGTGGATGGCACAGCTGCTGCTCAGGCCTCTTAGACACATCACCTGGCAGGCCCAAGACCTACTAATGACCACCATGCCACCCATACCCAGGTATACAAGTCTCATCATGACAGGAAACAGCCCTCTCACTCCAGCAGCTGTGTGAAACCTTTCATTTGAGGGGCTTTAGGGAAACAGAAGGACTTGCTAACAATATGTTAGTACTTCGAGCCCTCGTAAATAAATTCTAAATCAAATCTTGAGTGTGTCAGCCTTGGTCATAATTACTCATTTGTTAAGTGTTGGGAACGGTGTGAGTGTGTGCTAGCGGGTGGTTGGGGTTGTGGGTGCAAAGTGACAACCTTGTAGTTCATGAAGAGCAATTAGCCCCATCTGACTTAGCTGATTAAGAAAAAAGATTGATGACGGGAAAAGACAACTGAGAGATTATTCAGCAGAGAGTAGAGGAGGAATGAGGTAGATGCCAAAAGCCTGACAGAAGGCCCACTATCAACCATACATAATACATTTTCTGCTATACTGGCTAACTCCAAAAAGGGTCCAGAAAAAAACGTATTTCATTCATAATTCCACATTTGCAGTTCCAGAAGGAATAAAATGCATACACCATTCCATTATTAGACCTGAGCACAAATGTGGGATAAAAAACATCTGATCAATTCACTGTTCATTCTAATTCTCTGTTGTTTGAATTGTAGCGTAGCATACTTTTGTTTGACAGCCAGAATGTTAAGAAGTCCTGGATGCCCATTAAACAGTGAAATTAAATCATAATGAAGCACTGCAGTCATTAATTAGGGGTGTAAACTACAAATATATTCACCTTTGAAAGACTTGCATTAAACATGCTGTCTTTCTGGATTCCCCTGTCTGAAACAGATGCAGGTGGCACAATGGCAGTGTGTATTATTTCTCATTGCGGTTACAACAATGGCACAGATGGAAGGGGCATCTTCAGAATGCTAGTCCATTGCCACACAAGAAGCTCTTAAGCTTAATTGACCCCACTTTAGAAACCTAGTTATTCCTCCTGTATAACACTAATGTGATGAAATGTGTTTGATATTGTTTGTACACTTTTCAAAGGCAGTGGCTTTATTGCAGATGAAACCAACAGAAGGCATAGCATAAGACTGCTGACAGGAATATTAAGTGAGGCAGGCTGAGCAATATGGAATATAAATGAGGTTATTTTACACTGCAGAGCTCTGCAAACCGACGCAAAGACTCTCTCTTTGTAATAAATCATTCCTATTAAGACAGCCTTGTACTCTTAGGGCATTGTTTAATACTGTCTGCTACAGAGAGAAGAAGTAAATTGGTTTACAAAGCAAAAAAATATTGCAGAGCTGTGGCTAGGATGGCTGATGAGATGATGAAAGATGGAATATATTTGACTTATTGATGATAATGAACTTGGCAATTGGAGAATGTTGCATCAAGGATGTTATATGGGAGTAATGTAAAAAAGGGAAACTGGAGAGAAATCCCAAGCAAGCAGTAAATGTAGCAGAGTAAGATTTTAGGAAATAGCATTTTCGTCCCTACCTACCCCTTTCAATAAAACAACATAAAAATCCAATTTATGTTTGGGAAATCGGCAGTGCTGCTTGTCTGAAGGTGAGATAAATATTTTGTTGGTGTAGCTGATGCCGAAGATGAAGATGCATCTTTTCTGTGTTAACATTGCCATATCTTTTGCCACTTGCGTGTTGTTGAAACTCATCTGTGCCTGGTCTCTCTGATATATTGAACTGTGATATACTCCAGGCCTTTAGTGACACCCCTGTAATTCCCTATATATGAAAACATACCGCACTTGTGAACACTCTCGAGATTGGCTGTAGAATAATCTGAAACCATGCAGAGTGCCCAAAAATGGCTTAAGAAACACCTCTCTTCTGTTCTGATGTCTGTGTTCCTGGTAACACAGAGATCTTCTTTGACATTGCGTATTTCACCTCCGCAGTACAATCTGTTTCAGCAGCCCCAGAATGAGCTAAACCTGCCAAACATAGCCCTAGTACAACAGCTACACAACCAGAAGAGGCACTACACAAAAAAAGAAGCGCTTCAAAGGCAAAAACATTTTGTTTTATACATTAAACATAACCAAAGTATGGTGAATATACCCCCTTTATTGTTTACACTTCATTATCTAAGAGCCACAAGACAAATAAAATTGAGAATATGTTTTCATTATCATGCATTTTTCTTTCATTGTTTGTGTAAAAAGAAACGTTATATTCATGACTTGTCATGATTCTTGTAAATTGAACAATTCGGCGTACGTTTGGCAGTTACGACACGGTGAGAAGTACCTGAGTTGTAGAATAAACCATGGTTTTGAAGAAATTTGTCTGATACCTCGTACGTCTCGGAGATGAGACTCACACCATTTTGCAGTGGGAAATGAAAGTTGGCAACAAGAGGACATTCCTCTGTTGAACCAGAGCCAGAATTATTAGGATTTATACAACGGAGGTGTTAGGGATCGGTGGTGGCTCATTATTCCCCTGGTGCTACCTCTTGCCATATCTCCTCATGCACAGCACTCCCCTTCGACAGCCCCACATTAAGAGATAGTAGTGAGCCACACTGCAGTCTTTGGCTGATTAGAGTCATGATTGTGAAGAGTATTCCCTGAGATGGTTCATATTAGACTTTACGTATTCAGTTGAGTAAATGTTTTCATGAGTATGGTGATTCCAACTTTATTGCATAGTTATATTTTAAGTGATATCTGTAAATGACTTGACGCTCTGCGCTATCTAATGATAGCTTGGCCTAGGGGGATATAGTCTGTTTATCCAGCACTATGGGCGGAAATACATGGTCTCTGTTAAGCACGTTTCATTTGATTGGATTACAGTTTATGAACCGACTAGAATATGATGGACAAAATAATGCACAAATAATGAATTGTAAAAACTTGAGGATTTATGAAAAAAAAACATGTTATTTTGACACACACAGTATCAAATCCTCCATCTATTGGGTACTGTACGACTATACATTTGAAACACAGAGCGCTTTCTTTTGAAGACTGTTTCTATCAATATAAAATCCCAACAAAATCAATATGAAATTGCTCCATTTCTCATAGCAGGCAAGGCTTTAGTACAATATATGGCTATATCTCTTGGTAAGGGAGTAAAACCACTAATTTAGTCAGCAGTAAAACCAAAGGGCTTAGAGAGACTGATTCTTTCCAGGACATTAATCATACATTTTTTATGGATATCAAATATTTAATACAGTAGAATGTACAACTTGTATTACTATAGCTTTCTTCAGATCGATCATGTAGGGGAAAATCCATGATTAAAATTATGCTAGCAAGGGCGAATCATTAAGATTATTTTTCCCTCATCCTTCCCTCAAATGAAATATATGCCCTGCCAGTGATGTATAGGCTATTAGTGGGAGAAATAAATTATTGCTGTTCCTTATAAAAATGACTGCTTGATTATATTACAGAAGTCAAAGTAGGCAATATTTCTTGTGCAATTGAACCTCACATATAGCCTCTCAAACACAAGACGAAAAAAATAATAATATGAATACTCTCATATTAATGTCGAGGAAAAAAATAAGAAATAATGTGGAGTTATGTTGGTAATATCTATTCATACAGTATGGGCCCAAACAGAAAGATGTTTCTTCTTTATTGCAAATATCATGCATTGAATTACTTCTCCTACAGGTTTTTTAATATAAGGATCAAGGTTAGCCAACACTTGTCTAACATTCCAACTTGAAAGTGTGCTAAATGTGGACCTGCTCAGAAACTTCTGGGAGAGGTGTTTACACTGTGAACTTGATGTCAGGCCCCTCTGTGATCAACAGACTTGCAACATATTGAAGAGGTAATTGTGTTGCTGATAGCAGATCCTTACAGCATTGTAACCTGTTCCCCAGCTGTCACTGCACTGCCATATATTTCTCTATAACATCATGATGGACAGTTTGAATGCATACAAATCTCTAATAATATTCTGTCTGAGTGAGTTATTTTTACAAGCCTATTGAAGCTAGGTCCAGTAAGCAGTAATCTTCTCACTATGCAGCTCCTATACATGCTTCATTATGTGCATATCCGAGCTCAGCACTTGCCTAAGATAATATGGCATAACCAGTGCTAAGACATCTGGCAGTTACCATGACGATTACATTGACCTAATCAGGTCTCATTTGATAATGTTTGCTAATGAAGTAGAGACGGAGGAGTTTTGACCACCTGTGAGACCATCTCCATCATTGAGCCCACTTATGCCAGCAGACTAATTTTGCAATGTTGTATAGAGTAGTGCACTACCTAATACTATACCTTGACAGTGCTCTCCCTTCAAACTCTATGTTCTAGGATACATTTTTTCCCAGTCGGTCTGTGGTATACAGATAGCTCTCCCTCGTTCTCCCTCCATTCCTGTAATATATGAACTAGGGCTAGTCCCTCTATTCATCCACTGCTCCCTTCCCCCACCTTATTCGTGGCTCAGCTCCTTTTTTGATCAGATGATGTTCTCCTGAAAGGGGCACATTTCAAACGAAAGGAATTGAAGCCAGGCCAAGTTTTCAATCTAATTGAGTCCATAAGAGAGATCAATACTTGTGAAAAATGTATCATTGCGTGTGCCTGTGTTTTAGGTTCTTTACATCAGTGCCATGTCAGGACATAAAAAATGCTGCAATTCCCTGTAATTACAGTAGACAGGATTCCCCTTTAATATGCAAAATAACATGGAGGGCTGAGTTATGGAACAGGACAATACAGGACACATTATGATTGGCATCTTGAAAACCATGTTTCCATTACCATTTGAATCGGAAATGCTCGATTGTTGAACTTAACCCCACCGCATTCTGAACAAGACCTGAGTGTCAAGTTTGACAAAAGTCCCCGAAGCTGTTGAGGTGGCTGGCTGTTCTTTCAAGCAATGCCTGGTGAGAAGGAGGTGCTGGCCATGGAGCAGCTGGGATCTCCACAGTACAACTGCAGAGCTTTGCTGATTCACCCTGCCCCTTTGAATCATTTATTAATGTTTACCCAGCACTCTCTGCAGTAAATGTGCTTCACCGTTTAGGAGCCTAACAGCAGCACAGCGGATGAGAGCCCTTGTCGTAACGTGAGCCCAAAGTTCACCACCACATTAATAATGAAACACAACAAACATACTAACGTAGGAATGTTGAGCTGGAGCAGTACGTTTTAGAACGCTTTTTGGTTACGTTTGTTTTATAAATGTTTTGCCAAACAGCTTGGCATCCGTTCAACATTTGACCTTATGTCACTGTGGCCGACATCTTGGTCTGTTATTTTAAGTGCAAAGGGATGCACCAATGATGGCTCGTGGTTGACATACCTGAAAGTGCCCTCCATACAACACTTTAGGTTGAATTGTTCCCGGAACATTCAAGATATCCCTGTCTAATCGCAAATAACCGGCAGTACAACATGTACACCACGAGCCAAGTCTTTCTACGGCAGCATAGCCTGTTTGTAATGTGCATGTTCCAGTGAACGTGGACATGCTGTTGCAATACAGAACAGATATAAATGTAGTCTGCTACCTGCAGTGGTACACGAAGGTGCTCCCTGGTGACTTGATTTCATCTTCCTTAAAAGGAGCCATTAAGCCCTGGTGACAGAGAAATGAATCCGCTCTAGTGGTGAGAACAGCTTCTCATCGGCAATCATTAGGTTAGCACTCCATAATCACCCCTTCATGCTGTGTATTCATCAGCGCACTCTCTCTGCCCGCACTATTGGAGAGTGAGGCCACTATCACCAGGGCAGGATGAGGAAATTGCACCATAAAACAAAAGTAATACCCAATAAAACAGGAGAGCAACTGGCATTTACAACATAAAACTGAAAGATTACCATGAAAGCACACGGTAAACACGCTGTTATTTCTCCAGTGTAATCCAAATTACAACCTTGTGGTTGTGCTTTGCTCGAGAGTTTGGCTACTTTCTACGTATTAAAATGAGGAATCACATTTTTAGCTTACAGATGAGATGCAGTAATGGTCTGTTTTCATGTGATGGGTTCATGGTAGCAGCAGAGTGTAATTTAAAAGAACTGCTCAGATGAGAGCCACGTGGTGTTGGTGGTTTAAAGGTTCTCCTGCGCTGGAACAATCTGTCTTCATTGCAGCCCTGACTTGATGAGGCAACCTGAAAGGTAATTAAGTTTGAAATGTTGCTGGGGCTCCACAACCCACGCTTTGAGAGAGTAACAAGCTCCAACAACAAAAAGCAATCTTTAAGTTATGGCCTGTCATCTTGCGTTTTCAGGTTCCTTTGAGTTTTCACTGTTGTGTGTGCCAACTTGTAAATTCCATTTGATCCAGGAACAGCCTTAAACGATTAGAACTTATTTTAACCCTTCAGATTGTCTTCAAATGAATCGTAAACTGTCACTTCTGTCGAAAAGCAGGAACAGATATTCACAGCCTAGCGGAAAACAAATCATTGCCCGAAAGCATTGTGCCTTAACGTAATAGTTGATTTATTAGAAAACAAAATTTGTTTTAAATAAACCGTACACACAGTATGACCATGTCAGTGTAGGAAACCAAATATTTCCTGTTATATATCTAAAATATGGCAAGCTATGAATGATAAATTATATCTTATTATGAATAAAATCAATTCATTATATCAGTAATACAACAGAATTGATGAAAATGGAAACATTGTGTACCTTTCTGAAATGTGGTTTGATGTAGATATGGGTGTTTTACATTCATTTGCTTAACTCCGTGTTCTTTGGTTTTAATCAAAGATGCATCCAATGATGATAAGGGGTGTAACAGAAAAGGCTGGGCCAACATTCTGCAAGTTTATGTGCCACTGTACATAAATAGAAACATTGTTTGCTAAACATATTCATGGGATTTTAGTTTTCTTTCTTTTTTTAACAATATAATGAGTATGGCTTGCTTTTAAATCTTCCTATTTGTAAGTGTTGTGGATGAAATGGAATAGCAATGTGTTTGTGTGTTACATTAGTGATGCTGTATTAGAGTAGAGGCCCCAATCTATTCAAGAGCCTGTGCTGCCCTATCTTCACAATTGAGTTAGCTCTGTGCAATCGCTGTCTATTCAAGGGCTGAGAAATTGAGTTTCAAGCCTGAAGCAGTACCAGCCTTGTGAAATGGGTAGAGTGAGAGAGAAATAGGAAGGTGAGTTAGAGAGAGAGAGAGAGAGAGCGTGAGAGAGCGAGAGAGAGAGAATGAGAGAAAGAAAGAGAGGAGTGAATTGTGTAAAAGAAAACGAGTTACAAAATCTTATACTCTAATAGGCACGCTGCAAAGACTAAAGCTATAGTGTGCCTGAAGCGAAATAACAAATACAAAAATGTGACACTTCAAAAAGTTTCGGGTAAGCACAAGAAACCTTAAGGTTCAGCAAATGTTTTTCCAGTTTTATAATTTTTAATCCAACTGTATTAGCCTTGGGCTTATGCACTCACTCCCTCTCTATGCAAAGTAGTTATTACTGGACAGGTTATAATTTTATTTTATTTTTCTTCATCTCACAAAGAATTGCTCATTCGTGAAAAGGGCGGTTTAGCTGCCCAACATTTTCTACAAGAGTGGAAATTGCACACTTGACTGTACCGTTGGCTGATTGGTTCCAACTTCTGAACGATGTGCAATCAAAGCTGCATTTATTTGATTGTATTTAGGTCCAGCACTTGATTGAATTTTGATATTTGTCCATTTTGGACTTGATTCAGTATGTAAACTGTATCTATGTCCCCTACTGGTTGTGTTTGTGTCTGTTTCATCTGTGGCATTTTAGTGTTTAAGTGGTGAAATGTTCTCCCCTTCTACTGCACCGTTTTCATTTTCTCTCATAATATTTTATATTGGTTTAATCTTCATAAGTCTATCCTCGTTCTGTCTGCCAGCTACCACAGATTGCTTGTGCATGGCCAAGATTCCCAGAATTGTTTTCTCCTTCAGAAGCAGATACACACTGTCAGAAATGACCCTAAATATGGTTGTGTTGTCATTATGTCTGAAATGCTGGCCATATGTGTCCATATGGCATTGGTTGTCTGAAGTGCCATATGCCATCAGTGAGAGCAGGCTGTTGCGTCTCATTTGAATAATATCCGTAGCCCTACCAGAGCTTATGTAGCAGTATTCCATCAGCCTGGGAAAAGGCTTATTTATTCACTATGAATTAGAATAAGTAACTGAGCTCATGGATTACATGATTGGGACTGATTTGGAAAATAATCTGCTTCCCTAAAAGAATGGCATATTCTCATTTAGTTGATGGCAGATTACAAGCATACACAATATATTTCAATAGCTTGTGTTTGCTTGAAGGTATCTACTAGGCTGTGTGATTGGTTAGTGTCAGAATGAGATCCAATAATTTGCAATCCGTAGAAGGGAGGAGTCCAAAAGGCAAACGTGTTTCTGCTTTCGCATAGTGTTTTTATTGAACCCCTATGGTTGTTGGAAAGGGTGTCTGCAGACATCGTATTTCCTAAGAAGGACACTGAACACTTCCATGTCAGTACCGACCAGGTCCTGGGGTTAAAGATGTCTATCCACAGAGCTGTCCTTGAGCAAAAACAATGCCCATTCTTACCTACTGTAAAGGGCCTACTTTCAACTCCTCCATGCTGTACAAGGACAATTGGAGCATTTTTTAAAATATATGTTAAGGTAGCGCCGCATCACATTAAGGACAGCTGGATGTTTTAAACTAAATACAATGGCTTTATTTTGTTCTGCAAACATACAGACATATGACAGGTAATGCTAACAGGTTATTTTGTACGAGCCTGTTAAGGTGTTTTTGCACTAGCAGTAAAGTACAGTTGGCTTCTCTCTTGAGCAACCATATTTACAGCCATAGCCAACAGCTTTGCAGGCTCATACATAAATATGTATTTTGCTGCTTTAGACAGCACAAGACAGGGTGGCTTAGATTCCCCCCATTAACAAACCACATTATTTGGACTATGACCCATGCTCATACGGACTGTACAAGACGACTTATTTGAACCTATGTATTACTGAAAACAATGTTGATAGATAACGAATGAGTTTTACACACATGCTCACACATACACAATATGTAGCATTTAACACAAGTAGTGTTATTTTGTCAAATTGTCACAGTAAGGCTTTTGGGTTTAATGCAAATGGTATCAGGTGTGAAAGGGCAATTTGTTGAATAGTTAATAATATTCTTAAATAAATACAGTCGTAGTACGAAGTGAAGTGATAGTTCAAAAATCGCTTGTTTCTTTTTTCTTAACCATCACAGTGTGCTTAATAATTCAGCGTATTGTGAGGTATAGTTTGAAGCTTTTGCTCTGCTTGCCTTTCAGTATGCTGCTTGCCAGCCATGTGTCTCAAATAAAACATGATAAAAACCATGTATCCTTCTTGGGAGAATTGGTTTTCTCTTTCATTCTCTTTCTAAAAGAATTTGTGAACATAGAGTAGTCCGTGCCTTGTTGAACCAACTCGAGAAGGTGTGTGGTAAAATGGAAAGAAATGAAAACATGGTATGGCACAGCAATTGCCCTTTCCAGAATGCATTGGTGTGGCAGTGCCTTTGCACAATGTTGACATGTATCACTCAGTTCCATTCAAACTGTCAGAAAAGGCATACGAACATAACATGAAATGTTTCCTGCACAGAGCAGACATTTTTCTAATCTTGTACATTAGAAACATCTAGGGACATTCCTTTAAATGTGTGGACTAGATAATATATATATTGCGCGCATATATATATATATATATGCGCGTAGATATTGCTGGACTGAGTTGTGTGCACACACAGTGTTTCTGCATCAAACATTTTGGAACTGGTGGGATTTTCTAGTCTAGCTTAGCATTTACATTTAGATTCAAATGTTTTCACCTCACTATGAATCAAATTATGTTTAATATGAACAAAAACCGGTTGGCTAGGCGGAGTCAAACATGCAAAAATATGGAAATATGGAAAGCTGCGAAATAAATACGAACAACATTGTCAAACAAAGTACACTACATACTTGCTGTATGTATATAAAGAGTGAATGCTCCAAATATTGCAGTAAAGAAATATGAACATTAATTTGTCCTACATTAATAAATATTTGAAATCAGAAGCTTGCCAAAATAATTCAGGATATCAGAAGTGTGTACATAGATCTGTTTATATATCACAAGTTCAATTAATGGCTGTAGTGGCATGAACAAGGCAGATGAAACTCAAACCCATAGACCATCTTCATGCTCTTGGGATGTATCTGCTGGGCAACCCGAGACAAACAGTTTCTTAAAACATTTCAAAAGCTTATGTCTTTTTTTACACTACCTGGATGGGCCGGGCAATTTTGAAATATATATCATAACAATCATTTAGTTACTGGCAGGTTCTACAAATACCACCTGCTAAATTCTACACCATTCTTAGAAAGCATTCATCTGAATAACGCAGTACCTATTCCAGAGGTAATGGTGTAAATGATAGACTGCAGAAAAACAACCAACCCAGGGTGACCTCTGCCAGGTGCCTCTAAACGCAACAGCCCTCCCTGTCCGTTAGACCAACAACGCTTCCGTCTGTGCTGAATCACAATTGAATTTTATACACTCTAGTACTTGCCATATCAACATGAGTGCATTAGCCCCTCAAAGTCAACTGGGTCATGTAGCACAGACCGACCTATATTGATTTACTTCACAGGACCTGTTTTTTGGGTCGAGGCAATGTACTTTTGGCTGACCCGGCAACAGCTTAATACTAATGTTTGTTAATGGTGTTTCTGTTTGCCTGTCAACTTTAGCTTTTCTAAATATGCCATATGCGGTGCTAAGTAAGAAACATTTGGATACAAGGGAGTTCCTTTCTGCCACTGTGAACCGCAATCTAACTACCTTTTGATGAAGTGACATCAGGACAATCCAAACATGTTTGTGGTCGTAGGTGTTAAAATAAAATTAAAGTTCCAAAACATCTATCAATTAAAGATCTAGGTTACTTGAGCTTTCATTTCACCAAACACATGTATTTACTTCAATTTCACAATAAAACATTTTTTAAAACAATGAAAAAACCTTAGGTATAAATTATAGCTAATTGCACAGAAAAAAACTGAAGGATTAGCAGGCAGCGTGTTGAATTATCTTGTGTGACAGGAGGATGTTTTTGCTTCTTAACCATGTTGACTGTGCACGGTTTTAATTAGAGTAGGATGGACTTAACTAATCATAGGGCGAGTGGGAGAAGACATTGGTGTCAATAGGATAGCCAGGCCACTAAATGAGAGCTTGATGCAGTGTGTCCGACAGGTGTAGTGGCAAGATAGGGGAGGGGAAGGTTCCTCCAGCATGCTGCAGCTGTGTTTACACTCATTGTCTGGAACAAAGGACCCTGTCATATTCGCCATGATTGATGCCGCTGCAGAAGAATAGTCAGAGCATCGTGAATCCCTGGTGGAAAGGCCGACACTAGCAGGCCCTTCCATGTCGCCATTGTTTTTCCTGCGCAGTCTGAGGCAGTGTGCTTGCCATGCAGACACGCTGGAGTACAACAGCTAATCCATTCCAGTCCCCTCTGTGATGAAATCAGTTTACCTTTTTGACAATGATTCACCATGTAACCCATGCAGCCAGACACTCTTCTTAACATAACCTTCTTGATCATACCTCTCACCAGCCCGTGTTTACTTAGGTCCGCCTCAAGGGAAAAATAAATGACACTGTTAAGGTATATGAACATACAGAAACGTTCATCTCTTATGCAACAATCTGACTTGTATCCTGTAGTAATAATCCTCCCTTCTAAAGAAAAATCCTACCGATGCTCTAACAAAGGAAGACGACTCTTCTATCCTTTTTTAAAGCAAAAATGCACTCATGACTGGTCATTTTGAGTGTGGATGATGTCTTTAAATCCTAAGGCAGGGTTGCAAAGGGGGTCAGATGAACCCACAGTGCCTGGGCTGATTTAGGGAACAATGGAGTGGATGTGCTGTTCTATAGACTGAATAATGAGGTTGTGTGCTCCACAGAGCAACCCTCCCCCTCTCTCACAAAGCCACCATCCCCCCATCAAGGCTCCTCTTTGATGGAGCTGATATATATGCATAGGCGATGGTCTCATGACTCCAATTGAATTTGCTCCGTCCTATCTGTCTCTAAGATTGTGGTTACATTTTGTGTTTATCAGCTTTTTTTGCCGATGATATCGCTTGAACTGGTAATGCATCTGAAAGTCGCACACAAGCTAACCGCTGGCGAAATTAATATAAACCCCTATTTGAATGAATCTATATACTTCCCCACGTCTGACAAACAATTGCATACTGTGTCATATGTTGTTCTCCATTTTATTCCACATATTTGTTTATGTCCATGCTGGTCATTCAGAATATCTAAATAACAAGCCATAGCCTTTGTAGTCCAACAGTGGTGCAGAAGCCCATAGCACCTGACCGTGAAAGGGCATCCATTCTGTTTTAATGGTTGCCAAGCCACATAGGGAATACGATTCATGTAGATTAGTACATAGTTAAAACAGAACGTTGTCTCTCCTGGCTGGAAACACCTTGGCCTTGACCAGCCTCCCATGGCTACAATTAGATGGAGTGGAACTGAACCCAAGGTGAATCAATGTCTTAAACATCTCCTTCTCTTGTCAGATTCCAAAGGCCCTTTTTTTCATTTCCTTTGGGCTGGCTCAAGAAAAACATGGAGAATAGCCATGTTGGGTTATTGTTGCGTGTGGTTGGTGGTTTGATAGATGAGGTTTTGTGCTTCTCCCTCACCCTAATGCCACAGGGTCCTTAGTCCTTCCTTTGTTGCCGACCAAGGCTAGACCTGAGGGGTTATGGGGCTCTTAATCAAACTAATGACTGGATGATCATAATTAGAGGAACAGTGCAATGCAACTCTATCAATACGAGGGGATTTAGAAATGGGAGTAGCACCAAGTCATGTCTCAATGTTACATTCTGTATGCCCATTTTAATGTGCTCAAAGCTGGGTCAATGTCAAGGCATCATTGCACACAAATGAGAATCTTAATGCATCAGTGCTTATGAATACATACATACACAAGCAAAAAGCACCAAAACAAAAATGTCCCAAATAGCCATTGTGTATTTAGGGACGTTTGTTTATTTATTTATTACATTTGTTTCATACTTTTTAGAATGTAATGATTTAATTCTTACCCATTTACAGTTTTTCAATAAGCTATTATGAACGAATGAATATTTATCCATAAAAGGTCAGTATTTGGTCAGTATATGTCTCAGCATTTCCTTTTGAGCAACAATACATTATGAAAATTATATGTATTCACATGATTGGTGAGATAGGTTAGTAGGTTTCTCTCTAGAGATGAATTAAACAAATCTTTGTGGGAAATCCACAAGGTAAGCAGGTATAATGTTGATTCAATTTTTAAAGGTACAGTTTAGGGAGGATGAAAATTCTTTAATTGACGCTGTTGAGCTGGCGGTCCCCAGGGAAATTAATATGCATTACATCTCATCTCTATAAGAATATAAGTCCGAGAAACAAAAAACACAGTTCTGTTTACACTATCAGAGAGAGTGAAAAACAGGGCCAATTTTAATCTTGGATTTTTTGTTATTGCCATGTTTACTTACATTGCACGTTTGGCAAATAGCTTGTGACGTCATATGCATTTAATAGATATAACAAGTTTCTCTGACACATGTCAGTGAGTCATCATAAGCACACACCGTCTTAAAAAAAATGAACTGTGCCAATAATGTTGCCAAGTTCATTTGTCTCTGTATGCGCATGAATACTGTATGAGTGAATTTAACTTCAATAGTAGACAGTGAATGTGTCTGTGATTAATAGAAGAATAATGGAAGTGTAATAAAAATTAGATTTTGAACATTCATAATCTGCTTCCCCCCTCTTTGTTCAAATACAAATGCTTCAGGCTCCAATTTTCATTTTCACTTTGAATAATGAGATGGTAAATTGAAGAGCAGAGCCGACAGCAGAGGGAAGAAATGCTCAGGACCAGCAGAAATATATTCTGGCCTTGTTTTTTATATTTCAGTGGAATCCATCCGATGCAATCAAGGATTGATTCAAATGGAAATCAGTGATGTAGCATGATCAAAGTTAAATTGCCATTTGACTTCTCTAAACCGCTGAATCTGTTCAATGTAGTAAATGATATGCACAGTACATGTGTTCCAAGATAACAGAGCAATGTGTGATCCATCATCTCACACATAATAATCAGGTCCTCTATCTGTGTCCTACTTCAGATGGATGAAGTGGATGGCTTTGGGGTGAATATCTTTGAGGTAGAATTTCCATACTTGCCTTTTCTTCAGAGCTATCAGATCCTCTATTGCATGTCAAACTCCTGTCTCACGTGATGTGTGTTTTCAAATCCAATAATGGGGAAGGGAGCAGAAACCTTCGGTGTATTGCTTTCATTACCGGCTGAATTTTAATGGATGATCCAAGACCCCTCGTGAGAAAGTCAAGAAGGTTTTTGCGCTAAACCCATTCACCATTGAATTCCTGTGTGCTATATTACTTAGTGATTAAGTTCCATTTAATTGTGCATGTATTGTTGATCAAATGGTTCTCTACTTACTAGGTTTTCCAGGAATCAATTTGAAAATTAATTTACCACAACTGCCTTGATGTAGACCCCACATTACTATTCACCCAAATCCACCCAGTTGATTGTTTTGATAACAAGGTTTTCTTTTCTAGATTTAATCAGTTGGCATGTTCCCTTGATTACTGAGACATAACCACATAGCTGTAGAAATACAACTCAAAAAGTGAATTGTATTATATTTAATTCCTTGGTTCAATAATAGAAACAATTATTTTGAACAGGTGACAGTGGTAAATACTAAGTGAACATGTCTATTGAGGCTTCTGTCCACGTTCAGTGCTCTACATTCTCAGAAGGGTTCTGGCTATGGAAACTTGAGGGACCATATTTGCTCAGAGGGTTTCAGGGAGGTTAAGGGTTCTACCTCTAATCAGAAGATCCATTTGAAGATCACAATTCACGAGGCAAAGGATTCCATGAAAATTGCATCTGTTTTAAGTCTTGAAAGTAAGCATAGTAAAGGCAAACCGTTATCGGGAGCTGAAAAGATAACACGTCACCAATTATTCACTCTAAACGTTTCAATAGTTCAAACTGTCGTACTCCACTGTTTCATTGCCCATACAACTGGTCAGTTCAAGGGAATTCTTTGTCTCACTAGATGCCTGAGCATGGCTGTAATGTCTATTTCAAGTCTTTAATGGTAAATGGAGAATGCAATGTTAAATTAAACATTGTCTGTGCTATCTGTGACCGTTCGATCACAAATCCACCTTTCCACAGATTATGAAGAAATATTATATTGTATTCTAAATTGCACTAGTATCCCTTGCAAAACCAATGCTGCGGAGGTAAGGTGCAGGCAGGCCTTAAAATATTCTGTCAGATTATGCCCCATACATGGTATTCATATCCACCTGCAGGTGACAGAGCTTGCTACTATCCATTCAACGACCCTGTAATCTGCAATTTTTTAAAGGCCTGGATCTAAGACATTGAGAGTTGTTTTTGCACCTTATAATTCTGGAAAGAACAAGCCAATCATCAAAAGGTTTCCCTTGCCCCCAACAGGCAACATTCTTTGGTCTGAGTGAGGCACCCAAGATTAATTGTCCGTATATGCAGACTGCTCACAGTGTAGTTTCAGGCTGCCCTGGCTGTTTTGAAAATTCCCATAAGATTACATTAAACAATGTAACTATTGGACCTTCCAGATCTGTATAGCTCCATGGGTGCAACTGACCCAATCACAACTCTATTCCAAAAGGTAAAACTAGCTTTTTGCAGGTTTAAGCAAAGTCTGTTTGGTTAAAAATGCCCATGGGGCTACACGGGATGTATTAATAACAAACTTTCCCAGCCATTACCTTTCTCATAATGTTATTCCACTTTTTATGAGGTTGTTGACCTGACAGGGACTCAGTGGAAAATGTGAAACCTCTGGGGTGAGATTGCCTTGCAAAAGCACTTTTCCCATTAGTAGGCTTCAGGACTGAAGGGCAAGTGGAATTTGAGCAGGTCCATACATTTACATTATATATTTTTTTAAATGGGTTTAGATAGGGAAATATCCAGCCTAGTATTTTATAAGACTATTGTAATAAATAAAGCAACACTATAAACAGGCAAATTGATAATTACATCAAAGCTATTTGTGTGTAGGCTGTGGATTGGAAAAATGAAGCAGTTTTCTGGCCCCCCTTTTTTCATTCCCCCATGGCTAATTGAACAGAATAGTTCAGTGTGCAATTAATTATGATGTGCAGAGATGATGTATGGGCCTGACAGGGCATTGTGGGTAATAATAGGAGAGATTTATTTACTGGCTTTATGTAGGCTCCGCTCAACCTTGCTAAATTAATACACTTTTTCAGATTCAAATTATGGAAGAAAATAGGGAGGAAATTGTGTCAGACACAAGACACACACATACACAAATACAAAAACACGGGTTACACAAAGAGACACAAGCACACAAACTCACACATATCTTTCTCTCGCATGCACTCACACAACCACACAAATAATCAATGTTATTCTTGTAGGGAAATTGTAAATGTAAAACGGCAGAAATGAATCATGCTAATGGCATGGCTGACAGTTGTGTTCAATATTATGATTTCAACCCCCTGAAAGATTGATTACATAACCTGCTTGTTATTTACTTGCTGGAGAAAAAAATATTTTACCCTGCACTGTTCTGTCGAGAACAGAAAGTTAGGAAAAATAACAGGTATTGTACACAGGTTTTGATAAGCAGAATGAAAGATAAATGCGTAACTGTTCCATGTTTTGAAGTCCTAATAATAGCTGTGATACTCATAAACAGAACAGGTGTAATGTAAAGCATTTGTACAGCTCAAGTACGGAGCCTCCCCAAAATGTCTGGATTTGGCAATATAATCTGTAGCTTATTTTAGCAGTTGCTGATTAATGTCAGTCTGCGGCGAAAACTGATTATTATGATCATGAAGCACCTGGTCGTCAGGATGCCTGCAGATGTCAGGTGTCGTGGTATTGTTGAAACAAGCCTAAAAGGGATTGAGACAGCACTAGCCTTCCTATTGAATGCTGCATGGATGAGGTAAGTGTAGTGCTCTTCTGAAGCCAAAGGTGAGGGCAGGGGCCAAGCAGAAGCTTTTGTGTAACAGTTTACTAGCAGTCTTTCAGCCTAGTTTTTAGTTTATACCCTTGATATGTCAGAATGATAGCTGCAGAGCAACAACGTTGCGGTATTTTTGTCTGATACACATATGTCACTCCACATGCTCTGAGAGGCAGTAGCGCTGTTTGGTAAAAGCTGTGAGAAGCTCGGAAAGTGTTGATTGCCCTCACTTGCAGTGCATGCATTCTCTGCTGTTACTCCACCTCTCTGTTCAAAAGCACCTTACTTTTGGCAGAGCTGTTCCATTTAGCAGTATGTGGAAGCCCTGCCAGTTAATTTTATTGTTGCATAAATGAAACAAATTCCTACTGTGTAAGGAATGATGTAGACATACAAAGGGGGATATTACCCCTCCACCAGGAGCTCGTCCAAATACCGGGAGCTTGTAAGTGCTCGTTTGCTTTTTCCCATGCATGCTGTTTTCTAAGAGAGCGTAACACAGGGAGTAAATTAAATCTAGATGTCACCAGAGCCCAATAACAGTTTCCTAATTTCTCACAATAGAAACTAAACAGCAGACGGATTAAATAATTCTAATGCAATTGTAAACACCAGTTTATGGGCACAGTTAACTGCAGTTTGCCATGGGGATTTGCTGGTGATGCGATCCAAACACCAGAGATAAGTAAACAGATGTGTCTGAAATTGAAAACGTTTGGCTGACAAGCATGCTTCGCTGTGTTCCAGTGATTGAGATCATCTCTAATATACCTTTCAAACGGTTCACTGTTCATGTTATGGTGTTATTCATATACTATGAGTGGAATCCAATTACCATTTATGTTCCAAACACACGGTAAATGTTCTGTGTTGCATCAGTATGTTTGTCTATTTGTAAGAGGCCATGTACTGTGCCACTAAGAAAAGATTTAGCTCTACACAACAGCGGTGAGAAGTTATGTGCATTGGTATCCATCTGTGCTCAATGCATAAATCATCCGTTGCCGCTGCTATTGACTCTTTCACATGCTACCAAGGTTGCATGGTGGAGAGTAGATTAGGGGGTTCATTTTCACTTCTACATCAGATAGAGTGTGTTCTGCTGGCAGCCCGTTGAAGTGTAATATCACAAAATAAATAGACTTTAATCACATTTGTACCGTTGTTTTGTTTTAGGGCTGCGTCGTATGTTATGATAAGGGAGAACATGCAGTAGGCTGCAATGCAATGCTGGGTTATCACAGGGCAGAAACAAACCATGCCAGGCTATCTTTATTACATCTAGGGTGTTTGAGAGCCTCTTACGTCCCACCAAAGTCTGAATTACACGAATAGGATGGCTATTTAAATTTTGGGTGACTGAAGTCATGATTTTGGACTCCATATCCCTGCAGTCTCATGGCAGATTAATGAGCTGCAGCTTTCGGTGGCCCTCTGTTATCCTCTCTGTATTGGAACTGCTCAGCCAATCTAAGAGGAATAAAAGGCAAATCTAAAGCCAAGTGGCAGGCTGAATTGGTGTGCTCCTAGGCCAGACTTTCTATTTCCCTCAAACAGAGATTATGCTAATTGTAAATGAAGTCACACAATTAACATGACCACGTTTGACAAAGTTCTGAGGCATTTCAATTAACATGCAGGATACCACTGAATGAAGTTTAATGAGATTTAATTGCAGTGTTTGCTGAATAAATATCATGACTTGCTTAATCTGTATTGATGACTAATGTTTTATTTCTACTAAATGGTCACCACTCAGTACTAATTAAACACAAATGATAAACTGTAAAAATGCATTGGTTACTGAATCTGGATATGAATGTCCGTCCGTGCTGTTAATATTCTCGGCATACATTTTAACAGTGTTTACCTTCATTCCAATTAGCTTAGGTTTTTCTTTATCTTAGATTTTTTGGACGGCAATCTAATCTAAGTGCCACATAGCCTTGAGTCTCGTTATGCTTTTGGAGACCTGAAAGAGACTTGTCAGAGAATAGTGGTTTTCATTCATTTGAGACACAGAGATCAAAGGAAGAGCTTGTGATCATGTTCATGATACTTCAATTCACTACAGCCTTTTTTCTATCCCTCCCTCCCTTGCTCTCTCTCTCTTTCTCTCTATCTCTGCCCCCTGCTCTCTCTCTCTGCCCGCCTCTCTTGCTCTCTCTTTTACTCCTCTTTATCTCTCTCTCTCTCTTTACCCCCTATCTCTCTACACCCCCCCCACCCCCCCCCCCTCTCTCTCTCACACACTCTCTCTTTCACTCCTCTTTCTCTCAATCTTTCCTGACACACACTCCCACTAGTTTTGGGACCCATGATAAATAGCAGTAGACAGATTTCTCCCTGCCTTCCTTTCCAGTTCAGTTCCGTGTGCATCCCTTCCTCTTGCTTCCTACATGATATATCATTAGCAGTCACCAATAGACATAGGAAAATGTTAGAAACTAAGCTTCTCCATTCAAACAATAGAGAGTGCTCGTAAAATATGTAGATAAATGGAAGTTTTAATGATTCTATAATGACATCACTTATTGGGATGATAATTGGTGAGTGAAAAGGGAAAAATAGAATAAAGAGTCCACTGCAGTAATTATATGCATAGGAAGATCAAAGAGATGTCACTGGTAAGCGTGATTTAGATACCGTTGTCACCGACAGCTGCTGGCCTAATCACATTGCAACATTTGTCAGTTGATGGGCTCTGATGAGCAGTCTGAGCTTAGCAAAATCATTATTAGATCCCCATTGTGATAAATGTTATTTATTGCTGTCAAGCAGCATTAATGTTTAATTCAGTAGTGGAAACAGGGCAGGGGAGAAACCCAGAGCCCAGGCATTCACAGTCAGTTATGACAAAAGGAACTGCTGAACACCAGCCAGATGAACTTCATCACCCCAGAAAATAAAGAGACAGAGAGGGGGATAATGGACCTAATCTGCATGTGTTTTAAAAGGGTAATGAAGTAATATGATGTTTATCTTTTCTGAAGAGTTTAATATCTGCTGGCTGGGACCCAGAGCACACCGTGACACAATAAAGAAGGGGAGCGTGAGTGAGAGGGTATTCTAGGTAGAAGCAGATGTGCCCGGGTCCTAGGGTGTGAAAGAGGGGGTTAGCATCATACACTGTTGTAATAGTGTTTCTGCGTGTGTGTGTGTGTGTGTGTGTGTGTGCGTGCGTGCGTGCGTGCGTGCGTGCGTCTGGGTGTGTGTTTCTGTGTTTGTGCGTATTTGGGAAGTACATACTCAATGATTTATTCATTAAGATCGCTAACCAGCAGCCAAGCCCTATTTGTTTGTTGACCCTCAATGGCAAGCATGTCAGACATTTATATCTCCCCCTGATCAATCGATCAACATCCTTTCTTCAGAGTCTGTCAAGAGAGTTGTTTTGGTAGTCTGCCCACTGGACTTCAATGTGTTGCCAAGCAGTATACCTAAGGTGATGAGGTAGTGTGCAAAATCATGTATTCCTTATTTATTCCTTATTTATAACCCAACTTGAGTTTTCTGCTGCAGAGAAAATGCCATGCCCAAGAGGTCCATGTTACTGAAATAAGATGATGATGTAAAAGGGTCAGCAGCTAATCTTTATTCCGTAAGTAAAGCCCTCATTCATTATGTAACATATTGAATTTGTATTCAGGCCACAGACCCTTGGTGCAGAAACATTCTGAGATCCACTTATAAATACAGCCATTTATTTTGTTTTCTCTATCTCTCTAACCCAATAAAAAGACT
This sequence comes from Galaxias brevipinnis, assembly GCA_036023535.2. Classification (NCBI taxonomy): domain Eukaryota; kingdom Metazoa; phylum Chordata; class Actinopteri; order Galaxiiformes; family Galaxiidae; genus Galaxias; species Galaxias brevipinnis. The sequence goes on along the minus strand of JAVQIZ010241664.1, from coordinate 39,378 downwards.
GATAATCGAAACACTATAGCAGAGGTTTCATTAATGTCTCATGCAGTGATCATCAAAATCAAATTGGAAAGGATAATGAAATTCTTTTGTCCCCGCAATCCTCAAATATTTGCTTCGATAATGAACCACATTTCTTCTTTGCTGTTATGTGCAAAGGTTGTGCTTTTGGTGTGAAGAGGGGTTTCAATTTGATATACCATCTGGGGTGTAATTGTTGGAAGAATGGAGGCCCTTAAAATAATTATTTCTCTAAAGTTCCTCTGCAGTCCCTTGCTACACACTGACCTCAAAATTGCAGTTCGTCTATACCAATCAGTGCTGGAAGTTTCAAAAAGAGGCTTTAGGCTGTCATCTCAATAGACAGGACGGACACTAAACAAGAAAGCCTGCTCATAAAAAAGAGAGACAGATAAGGCTTCGGCTAGGCTAATAAAAGTCCAGCAGATTCCAATGGCACAGAGCCAAAATGGATGTTTAGTTAACAATCTCTTCTAGGATATGAAGGAACATCCAAGCCCTTAGAGCTTTACCGGGTTCTCGTCCATCAGTCAGGCTGGCTTAAAGTGGTAGACATTCCATAAACAGCAAAACCCATTTCTAACCAGGTTAGCAGTTATCTACTTCTGTAATTGAGAGCATGCAGTTTCAGTCAGAGGTGTGTCAACAATAAAAAACGTTGTTAGCCTTTCATCAAGCAGGCTTTGAAGGGAATAGATGGCTATGATCACAAAGGAAAATAGGTCTGAGACGGATCATAATGGCCATTTTAGTGAAATAGAAATATGTCGCTTTTGAAGTTTTGGTCATTAGGCTACTAGGTGTGTATCTGTGTTGCAAGTGTCTGACTTGTGTGTAATTTGCATATTTCAGCTGTGTATATTCCTTTTGATAAGGTTAATCATTTCCTATCAAACCAGTGGGAAAACTGCATTGAAAGTATGAACGAAAATCAAACAAATACATTTCAATATACTCTAGAATTGTAAATCGTGCATGCGTGTATGAGATAAAAATGTTGGGAAAGGAAGGTTGAAAGTTATTCATGAATATATTTGCATCAAGGTCTCCGTACCATTCCTTCATCCAAAGTATAGCCTCATGAAAAATTTTCATTTGCAACGACTAAAGATATAAATTAAGTCCAAACTACAGTATCTTGTATCGTTTAGTTTTTTTTATTTCCCCCCAACATCTTCTCAAATGTCCAATGCAGCTTGACACAATATCCCCAAGCTGACCTTGGAGATTGATAGCTAGACATTTCCTTGGCATGTGAGGGGGCACCCCGAGTAGATACATGATAGACACACACATCCCGGCTTGTCAAGCTATTTGCTCCCCTCTCTTCTTGTGATGCTGTATGGATAGTAGTGGACGACTGGATGGAGTAGAGTCTTTGACATGCATCTAATCCTGACACATAAGAACATCCTGAAAACTGAACAGTCAATGTGCCCTACCTCAAATACTCTTCATACATACTACGCACACAAATTAATTTGCCCAATATAAATCCTGAGCGGGACTTAGGTTGTCTGTAGTTTTATGATTGTGATACCCTATTCACATGTTTAGTTTGAAACCTAAAAACCTACCCAGCATAAGAAAACACAAGAGTCTCTGTTGAATCATTGTAACACTGTGTATTATTTTCAGTTATTCATTCATCTTCAGAGAATATATTTTTACATTGCGTAGGTAAAATAAGAGCCGACAACACCGCGTGATTGTGTTGTGAAGCTAAACAAATGGATTAGAATGTGAAAGATGTGAGGCAAGAGAGTGCTTGTCCAAGTTGTTTAGGCAGTTTGATATAATGGGAATTTCAGCCTTGTCTTGTTTGCTTGGGAGCTGAACAACTCCAGTGCTTTGCTTGTGTGTGCTCTAATTACCGACGAGATTAGAGCGGGCAAATTAAACTGCTAGAAGCCACTGTTTGTAATTGCTACAAGCAAATGTTTGTAATTATGAACAGATTGCTTTACTGTTGATAATTAAAACAACAACACAACTTACTTAATGGCTGTCTGGAGATGGTACTCTGAAATGACAAAGTAACTGCAGAAAAATTGTTTCCACCTCCTTCTCTAGTTGCAGTAGTCTTCTGTTTGTGTGTGTGTGTGTGTGTGTGTGTGTGCTTAATCTTAGCCAGCTCCTTTGTTGTAGATCAAATTAAAACAAAGAATTAGTTGTCAGCAATGTTTCCGCCTCTGTGTCTCCTCCTCTGTCTTTTTAACACATAAGTGTGTCTTTACTGTTTCCCCATAGCTGTTGGCTGTTGTCCATAAATAAAAATGATCTGTTGGATCCTTGGTATTATTAGCTCCACAGTCATGCTTGTAATCTCCCACCTGTTTTAGGGCATTTGGAACAGGACATATGATACACAGTACATGCAACTCTTTGTGTTTCCTTTAACACTATGGGTTGAGTTGACATCAACCTACCAGGGTTTAGGGGATCCGAGTTAATGGAAGACAAACATCTGCCTTGTTTTGGGTAAAACTCTGTCTTTTAAATTAAGGATAATATTTTTTTGAAAGGATTTTTGACTCCACTTTGTAAATTCCTAAAAACGACAACTGAAATGTATTTAGCACTGACAAAGGAGGAGAGAGATGGTTCAGCTAGGGCTTTGCTGAACTGGGAAGAAGCTGTCTCCTATTGTTCAATCCTATCATCTGATCGCATTCCATTCTCTCCCATATTCATTATCCTTGTTCTCATTGTGTGCTATGGTTGATTTTTATGTTCCAATAAGGCCTTCTTGATGTGATAACAGATGGTGCTTTATTTTACCAGCCCCTATAGCAAAAGTACCTAGAGTTGTGATGTGTTTGATTTTATTAGGAATGAGATTAACAACATACATGCTACATTACTGCAATAGCACTCCTATTTCTCATCTGCAGGAGAAAATGAAACTGTGATGAAATGTAATATAGACCCCCTCAGGCAAAACTGGAGGCACTGGGAATTGCAGCACAATAAATCTAATGGATATTAATGCACTCAGACCTCTCTATCTCTCTCTCACATCTCTCTCTCTCTCTCTCTCTCTCTATTCCTCATGCACACACACACGCACACGCAGGCACGCACGCAGACACACACACACACACACACACACACACACACACACACACTGTGCAACTGCCCAAATAAAAATTTACCTTTGGTTGAAAGAGCTGCCAATGTTTTCGTGGAATTCACTTATATTTACCATCAAATCCATTTGAGATTGTCATAATGGATTTCAATTACCAGGTCTGAACTATAAAGCTAATGAAGTAGATGCCTTTGTTACTAGATGCATTATTGAATTATAAGCCAAAAATGTCTCTAGAATGGTCAGGCTAAAGTAACTAGATAATGTGGCATCACTTCTGTCCCAATACAATGAACATGCTAATTGTAATAAATTACAGGGACAATGCAGCTTTTATGTAAGAGTTCAGTGTTGTAGACAAATATATTTTTTCCTAGAGATAATTTGTTTGGATTACACAAATAGTATGACATGGAAATTACAACTTATTTGTCTCTTGTTCATATTGCCAATCTTAAGTATTTTATGATTGTGCCTTAGGAAAGGTAATGAATGATGAATGCCTGTTTGAGTTTCAGTCTGCAGTGTCAATGGGCTACATCTTTAGTTCTAGTTATTTTTCATGTTCAGCTCTCATGAATAGTTAGATTTGAGAAGGTAATGTCTGATATGTGCGCAGATGGCACAACACCTACGCTGCAGCAGTCAATTGCTCTTTTGTTCTCTCAAATATTTATAGCACGCTCCTCCACCCTCATTATCTCCTGCTTTCAATAGAGAAAGTACTGATGAGTCAGGTTCTTTTTTAACTTACCCCACAACTTAGTCTTAAACTTATAGCTGTATTTATTTACTACATATTATGTTCGCGTTCTGCTCAAATGTTGTGTGGCTTTCCATAAAATTTCAAACCAAGGCAATTTTTTTCTTGGTGCAGAAAATCCTCTGTCATTTTGTCATCCTTGTCCTTGTCAGAATGGCAAGCATAATTCTTGATACAAAGGGACATAATATGTCGCTTCAAACACCTCATGATTAGACAGAGTCATGTGGGCAACTTTCACTCACTGTATTTGCCAAATTGAGTTTGCCTCAAGTGCTTTTTGCTACAGGCAGAGAAGTAAACGGATACATCTCAATTACGACATTGTGGACAAAGGGGAAGTGAATTGCTGAGATATTATTAAAGTGGATTGGAGGATAAATGTATGTCTACCGCTGTTTCAGCTTAGAATGGAATAACCTGAAAACGTCTTGCTGATGAACATAATTGGAAAGGGATACAGTCATAGTATCATTATAGCTTTTCTTTGCTGAAGATGTATCTGTTAGCATTTTCCTTGCAAACACAGCTGCCATTCCTCTATGCAAAGCACTCCTATTTGTAATTTACTCCCTTTCTGCACAAGCAGGAGAAACATTAACGGTGTCTGGTTGTTTAGCAGGGTACATGTTGCTATGGCAACAGCGTGTGACAGACCCTTGTCAAACAAGTGTTCAATATATCCCAGTTGAAGTGTCTCTGGCTTTGATCATAGCACACAAGGTTAATAGATTGTTCAAGAAAGGCCAGGAGAAAACATTGTGGGGACTTTTAGGAGAACATTAGGAGACAATAGTGTTTAGGTTTTTCTTGATAGCATGTCTGGCCATGCTCGCTTGGTATGTTTTACATTAATCCCTCATGCATCCATTTTGGTTCTAGCAAAGTTAATTTGTAGCATCATGTGATCATATCTACAATACCTCTTATTGTGAGATCAACACTATGATTGTGCATCCAAATAATATTATCTATGAACACCAACCATTTTATTTTATTCCACATAAAAAGTAGATTTCTGTTACAGTTGCCATGTTTTAATACTCGTTGCAAGGTACTTCTTTGTTTCTCATTAAATTTCTAATTTACACCATATTTCCAGATCACTTGGAACTTTGGTTGAGGGCATTTAAGTCCTCTCAAGCAAGCAATCCCATCTGTGGCTGATATTGGAGCATGGCTCCCAACCTGTCAAGATCGCTGACAGCTGCAGAGTTAATTAGCCCAAAAGTCTGCGCTTGATTTCTAGTTAACCTATCGCAGAGCATGGACGGTACACCATCAAAGACTTTTTATGAAAACAAATGCATGTCAATGTCATCCCCAGCAAATGAAATCTCATTAGCTTGCCTTGTTCCCTATTTGTATTCCATGGGCCCAACTTCAATGTAGTTAAGAAACTACTATAAAGGACAGGGCCACTTTCTATGTAGTCTCATATCCCCAAGGTCGTATTAGTTGGAGCAGTATGTCATACCCTCCAGCATTGGTTATGAGACATCACTGCAAGAACAGGACAAGACAGGACAACAGGGGAGTGTTTGGTTTAGGGCTGCTGTTGTCAGAGTAAATAGACAGAGTCTGAGAAAACCAAACCAGGGCCCTAAATCTGGGTAGAGGCAGGACAGGGGTGACTTGCGTCTTGCGCTGGACACTGAACATCCAGATGGCTTGGTGTAAGGGCCATCTGTGAAGCCAATATGACTAGCATACTACCACAGCGTGATAGCAGCAAACATCTTCCTCACATGCTTTTGAACAGTCAGAGCCTTAGAGTTACGGGATTTATGTTTGGCATCCATTTGGACAATTTCCCTTGTCCTAGTAATCCAGCAGATGATGATGAGAAAAAAAGCATTGCACCGCAGTTTTATGTGTATAAAAGTAATTTGTTGCAAAATAACAAATCACTCCGTATCATTCTATTTTAAACTACTGAGCACTCAAGTGAGCTTTTGTATTTGATTGGCTCACATTGTAAGTGTGTGCATTGTTAACCGGGCCCATTCTTTCCTTCTTCTTCAGTGCTCAGACAATAGAAACAAATTGCTGGGTTTTGATAGCCTTGAAGACAGCTCAAGAGGCCAGCAAAATGCTGATATAATTGCAGAAATATCTCATTTAAATAGAGATCAACAAAAAGCAAATCAGCTTCCTCCATCCATTCTGTGATTGTTTGGAAAAGCTGGAACACATTTTGTATTACAGGCTGGCCAAATAGTTGCATTTTGGCAGTCTCAAAGATAGAACAGTCCTAGAAGAAGCTGATTGTACTAAATATGAACTAAGCCAAACATGAGAAATTAATATTGTTATGGATAAGACTCTAATTGGGTAGATCTTACAACATAAAAGGTCTTTGTAAGATAAACAAATACTAGAGAAACTTTGGGTATTGACCAACCAACCATTTTCACCCTGATCAGTTAAGCAATTAAAACAAACAACCCAACGTCCAGCTTTTCCAATGACGGACAATGTTTCTCTATGGTAGTGAGGCTGCTCACACAGCAGGTTCCAGAACCTAAAGAATTACACAGGCAGATTACAATCACGAAAAAGGAAAATCTACCAACAAAAGCTTTCAAAGGCCCTTTCATATGTTTTCCATTGAAATTTGGTGAATATTCTGTCACCATGCTTTTGAACGACATGCTGACCATGCAGTTCACCCAAAGCACTCATATTGGCCACTGCCTCCTGAGCCTTTGTTGTTGTCTTCATTGTGCTTTGCTGACCCCACGCTTTTCTAAAGAGCAACATCCCACACCTCCGATTAATGCCTCATTAGCTCCGATACTCGCTGTGAGCAGAGGTAGCGAGCATGTCTCACGTCTCTTTAGACATCAATCCCACACCAAACTTTACCACGAAAACAATTGTTAAGGACTCCAAGCCTGGACACTGTTTAACTTTCTTTCTCACAACCTTCCACTTAGTATCAGGGCCAGAGTGCACTATCGGGTCTTTCATTAGTTTCAGCTTAGGCTCTCTACCCCTGTGTGGTTGTCTCACTCTCCTTTTCTGCCTTCAATCATTTCTTCCAAGCTGAATCTCACTTACAGGGTTCATATAAAGCTTTATGTACCATTTGTTTGATTGTAAAACACCATTGTATAAATTGTTAGCCACCGAATTCCATACTGGTAGAAATAGTCTTGTGTGATATAGTTTTCTTCACAACACTTGCTTGTTCACTCCTCATCAAATTTTAGCATCAGGTCATTATTGTAAGGTTATTTCCTAACACATTGGATAATGATGTTGGCTGATTATTTGCAGCAGCGCTTGTTAATCAACAGTGGAATGCATAATATTTATTAGCAATTGTTGTACAGCAGATGTTGGATATATATAGATAAGAGGCATTTCTATTAAATTCCAATTCTAAAAACATTCAGTTACGCTGGGGGAAGAATTCAAGATTGCGCACATAAATTACTTTCCATCCCCGTGGACACAAACTCAAATTGGTATGATATAATTGTACCGATGATTCATTTTTAATAAACAAAAATAGAGTATTCCATTATTCCAATTCAACTCTTCATCTGCCGTTTATAATCTGACTGCTCATTTCAACGTTTCAAAAAGCCTGTCTCTGAGTCTCAGATGTATTTTACACAACCCATCAGCTTTCTCAGTAAAAGGACATCAAACGTTTCAATAGTGCCGTGAAATCAAGTGATGCCTTTGTTGCTAAATATGGGTCATGAAAAGAAAACGTGAATCTGGATCTATAGTGATCACTTTTCCATCCTAACAGGCAGGTTAATATAAGGGGCTGCTTAATTTCAACAGATACTTGTATTAATGAATATACTGTATAGTTCATAAGTCATACATCATAAGCACAGGTTTCTCAAATATGTATCGATTTGTCATTTACTGACTCCCAGAAAGGTATAGGTTAGAATCATGTAAAAACAAAAGTGTTTTATTTAGAAAACTAACATGGCACATAAAGTAATGAAAGATTAGAGGCCAAATTCATAATACATATTTTTTTCACAAAGAGGCCATAATCCTATAGCTGTAACATATAGCTTTTAAATTAGGGATCACAACTCTAATGTATACACTAAAAGATTATGTGCATGTCTATTTAATTAGGAGAAGTGGGAGAGTAGATCAAATGGAAACACTGTGAGTTGACAGAATTACAGATTTACTGTATCCGCTGTTTAATACCAAATGTTATCCACTCTGATATATATTGATTGGGCACTTGTGGTAGATAAGGGTTTAGAGCCGCACTATTGTGCTCCCCACTGTTCTCCAAGTAGAGGGCTGTGTTGATTGTTGTTAAGGTATTATCTTCTGTCTGTTCCAGCTTGAGCTTTCCTCAGGAGGACAATCTGTTATTAACAGCCACAGCAACTGTCTCCTTGCCACAAAGTACATTCGAAAGGAATAGCTTTATAAGAAAGAGCGTAATGAAAGAGTGTTGAGTTGGATGCCAGTATTTACCGAGGTTTTGTGAAAAACCATGAGCTTTGTCAGTCACCGTGATTTTCTCGTCACAAAGCTTTATCAAGATCCCTTGTTGAAGCAGGGCTCCATTTCATGGCCACATATAGCCCTAAAGTACAAATGTGAAACCTCTTTTACACCTTTCATTGTTCCAAAACCAGTAAGAAAAGAACGTTCAGCATGCAATCACATTGTGCTATTGTTTCTCTTAAACAGCTGATGCCAAAATAACTTGTGAACAAGTTTTACACAAATAAATACAATATCATTGGGGGATTTATTCGTAGGGGATAGACTTGGACAGTGGCAATTAACAGTAACACTAGACCATGGTAGAAAACATTTCATAAGTCAAACGGCCTTTTCTTCAATTGTGACAGCTAAAATGATCTTGACAGCCAGTGTTAAACATTGAGGCTACTGGTGCTTTCACCGCCCACCAAATCTATCAAATAAAGAAGAAATGTTTAAGGTGGTGATCTGAAAAGAGTGCCCCTGAATTTTCTCTAATCCCTCTTTCTATTCAAAACAAGCGAAATAGCCATGCCTGGGCATGGCATTCTCTCCCCTCTTTTTTGCCATGGTGGTCATTTGTCGTGTGATTAGCAGTGAAAAACTAGCCGAATGTGAGTTAAAGAGAAATAACAGCATGGTGAATGACCTGGATGTCGGGCAGAGGGAGAAGAGAAGAGGGTTGATTCTAGTCCAGGCAACCATGCTGTTCTGAGAGAGGGGCTTTCCTGGGCCCCAGACAATGGACTCCATCGCCCCTGATGCAGCTTGACATGTGAATGACATGCTGAAATGTTGCTATGGGAACAAATGTGTTGCGTTTTATGCATGCATATTCTCTTGTGATTTTCCCCCCTTTTATATTGGCTGGGGAGATTTGACTAATGGTGTGGTGATTCTAAACAGAGCATCACAGGGAGCCTCTTTCTCCAGATTCACTGGACATTATAGGCCAGCTTAATGCTAATGCTACAGAGTTTTAGCCTAGCGTCCAGGGCGAGATAACCCTGGTGGAACAGAGGTATGAGCACTAGGTCCAAAAAAAGGGATCCTTTGCCATTCTATTGACAACAATTCTTCCAAACTCGGCCTGAGAATGCTGTAGCTCTACAGTTTGATTTGACAAGTGTTTGGCATTCACAGAGGCATAGGTCCTCTCTCTTCAATAAATGTATGTGAACCTGTCCAGAGAATAGGTGAAATACTATTCCATTTTGCACAAAACCTGCTGATGAGGGAACAGAACCGGCACAATCTCTCACAAATAAATAGTCTACTACAGTCAAAGACACAGGTACATACAATGTGTCATCTGAGAAATGTTGCCGCTCAACTTATAATTTTTATTTCTGTATAATAGAATGCAATCTTCTAACCCATGATTACACTTCACAAGAGCTCAAATTACCTGTAAGTAAGGAACATTCTTGGTGGAGATGGTAGATTTGCAAAGTGCCAATCATGCCGAGTGTGCACTCTCAGAAGCCAATACTAGTAAAGGATGCATGACAATACATGCCATATCTTTGCAAAGAGGGGAATGAATATTTCATAATGCCAACCAGCATTTCACATCACATCACAGCGACAATGGTGAGGAAATGATTTGTATTGAACATGTGAACAGAAAGTCTATACAGCTGATTATATAATACAGTCAATTCACCTCTAAGTAAATATGATCACCATTGCAATATACATGGATGAGGCCATATCTCTTCCACCTTTATAATGCAATTGTAGATATTCCTAGTATTTTCCTTTTACTTTTATTGTAGGATTAACCTTTGAGCCAGGTCAACTCAATTTGACAGACAAATCAATGAACCATTTCCATGGATAGCTATGATATCCCAGCAAATGTTATGTTGCATAGGTCAATTAGGTTCAGCTCTCATCAAGTCTTCTGAGTCTTGCTGCTTAGATTTGGCCATTCTACAGATTGGCTCTCACTGCAATTGCATTACAGCCATCACAGGAGATGTATACCGTTATAGGCTTACAACTGAATGATGTGTTTACACATATATGCTCACAAACAGCACAATGAGAGAGAGAGAGAGAGAGAGTTTGTGTAGGGGGAAGGGAGAGAACACGCTATTGAATGTCCCAAGCCATTAGAACAAGGGATATTTCTGGTTGACTGAGCAATTCATTCTCGACATGTCACATTGAATTTATTCCATTATAAAACACTGCTGCCTTCCTCACTCTAAAGGCAGATTGCTTGCACCTATTTGTGCTCGTGAAATATTGCTTTACCTCACAAATCTTGTATAATCCCAAAGTTGTAAAGAATTGAAAGAGTGATGTAAACCTTATGTTTACAGTGAACTTTTTTTGTGCCATCACTTCTTTTAATAACAATTGACCATTCTAAATAGGTAGACTTGATCCTTATTTAAATGTTATACCATATTCAAATTATATTCATACAATGCTTGAACATACATTCTTGCACATGCACACATATGCTATGTCACAAGCTATTTCTGGACACACGCCAATTTCTCTGTTATTGATGTGATGTGGGAGAGAATCCATCTGTTACTGTCACTCCATGTGGGGCTTTAGTGCTAAACCTGTGTTTTGCACTAAACCTGCCTGGTGACATGGTGCAAAGAGGAGGATTGACTCTCCTGGCTGGTCTGATAGTATGATCGCCGCTCTCATCCAAGGCAGCATTTTGTGCTTACCTCAACCACTTCAAAACATTCCTTGCTTAGATCCAGGCTTTTTTTTCTTTTACTCAGACAGATCAGACAGCCTAGCAATACAGATTGATGTAGCCCTGATAGAAACTGGAAGAAGAATGGCAATTATGTCAGTCTCCGAGAAACATGTGTTTGTGCGCGACCGCTCACTGCATTGTTATCATTCTCAATACACAAACTATGTTTGTGAGTAAATCGAGTGTCTGCAGAGATTATTTCTACCACTCTCTTCTATTCTATTCATGCTTTTGCTCCGCCATATTCTATGGAGCCCTCTCTGCATGTGATTAATAGAGCACTTTGCTAAAGAAAAAAAAAATCCTGGACAGAATATTCATTTTAAAAGTGCATTCAGGTAAATGCTTGAGAAATTACCAAACAAGATTGCATAATTAATTAGCGTTTAAAGAGAAAAAACATTAAACCCTTATTTGAATGAACATCATGTTGGAACATTGTAACTAACATACATTTGTGTTAACACACACATTTGAAAGGTGCTACTATTCCTACTTGATAGTTGTATAGGTCAGAAAATAGATAATGTTTATGCTAATAGAATAAACATTTGGAAGAAATAGTTTTTACCCTCATCCAGCCACCCCCCTGTGCCTCCCTGCTTTCCTGCACTGATCTTACTGTCACAGCCCAATATGACGTTCTAATAGATCCAAATGCAACAGAAAGCTATGCCCAAAATTAATATATTCATACACACTTTGCAATTTAATTACACATGCTTGATTGTACAACATGTCGTTAACAAAATACTAGCAGTAAATAACAAATACTGCCATCTGTTCCGAAGTTTAAAGCTAGAACATTGCTATTTTTTTTACCTTGGTATGTTGCTTGTTTGGAGGGTTTGTAGGGCTGTCTCGTTTATTGGTAGCTGTGTCCTCGATTTCTAGGCCTTGATGCAATTGTGTCAGACAGGATGACAGAAAGTTCAGGTAAATGATAGCATGGTGGATTAGGAATGAAATTAACTACTTGCCACAAATCAAAGAGGTGTCACTCAAGAAAGGACAGGCCATACCTAATTTATGGCTATTGAGATGAGGTGTTTTCTCCCCCACTCATCCATATCAGCCAATGACACATTTATTTTGGACATAAATGAATAGAAATGTTGTGTTGATATTTAATTCAAAAGACAACATGACTTCAGCACTATTTGTTTGGGATTTTAAACACAAGAACATAAAGGCTGTGGTATTTGCAATTGTGATTCATATGTGGATCAGAAAAGCTTTAGTGGCATATTCCACAAGGCCAGAGGGAAAGAACTTAGATAATTCCCTTAGTTATTGAACCTGCAAGGAAAGTAGCTGTAATGCTACTGAAAAAAGGTATATATATATATATATATACATATATATATATATATATATATATATATATATATATATATAATGTATAGCCAAATCTAATAGCTAGAATGTACAACTAACATCTGAGCAGTAAGCAACCCCAAAGCTGAGTGATGTTTTTTTTTTTTACTTCCTTGTAAGGGGTTAGTATTCAGCTGCAGTGCTGTATCAATATTTATGAGAATTCCTCCAAACCCATGATATAAACATCATAATATGGACAGGGACAACCATTAGAGACTGTTTATATTCAATCAAACAGAATAACCTACCTTTGATGCCATAAAGTTGTCAGCATTATCCCTGTCATTAGTGGACACAAACCAGCAGCAGGAGACTTCTGAAATCAACTTGGCTGCCATCACTCAGACCTGATTGACTTTGGCTTTGAGCAAAAGACCTTCATGTGTGCTATATGGAGATTAGAGAAGTGTGTCACAAAACCAAGCAGATCTCTGTAAAAACAGACCAATGTTGATTTTAAAATGTAGGAGTACTTCATTAAATGGGAAGGTGACCACAGTCATGAAATGTGTCAGACAGTTAGTTCCTTGCCTGTAAAATAACTTCCGGGCTAGAGGAGGCTGCCGGATCATAAAACCTGTGGTTTAACTAATACATCAAAGCATAATTTGCTTTCCACAGACACACATCTCCAAAATGTTGATGTTCTTAGATTATGGCAATCACTATGGTAATTTACATGTGTTTGTTTAAACGATGGAGAATTAAAAAAAAAAAGATGCATTAATATTATATGTGACATAAAGTACATCTTCTGGTATGTGAGAAAGCATGCATTTCCCTAATAATGTATATGTATATACTCAAGTCAACATGCAGTTGAGACAATGTATGGCTATCCAAAAGGCTATTATCTTTAAAGAGATACTGTAGCATAATAAAGACCCCAATGGGGGTCTCACAATAATATGTATTACACATACATGGCATAAAGTCTTGTGAAAAATGAAATTATATTTAAAAAAACGAAAGCATATAATGTAATTACTTTCAGGGTTTCACAGAACGCCAATCACCATCCTATCGCTGAATCGCTTAATGGGATATTGAAATATCCTCTTCCAGCATGAGGCACTGAAGGCACACACTAATTAGTATGAATGACGAGTGCTACGATGACTAATGCTGCTGAAGACAGGTTTTAATTGAGAATAATATAATGAGGTATCCTGTGGATTTGTCAGAGTGCGGCCCCAATTTCTCATTGGCTGCTTTCATAAAGATAATTGTGGTCACGCATTGCTATGACCACTTGGGTCACAAAAGCTTTTGTTGTTTTGAAGGAGCAGGTGTCATCAATTACAAAATAGTACAATCTAATATTTTCCAATGGGTGTTACTGTACATGTGTTCAACATGGAAAAGCATTTATTAAATGTTTAAACTGACGTTGTTAACACAATGTAGCTATGCAACTATAAAGCAGACAGTTGAATAAGTGGTGGTAAAATATTAGTGTAAACACATGAGAAATAATGTAGACCAATATAATATCCAGTGCATGGAAAGATAACACTGTGCTAATAGTGCAGCTAAGTACAATACATTGTATTTACAGGTGAATGGTTTAAAGGTTTAATGCTATTATAAACATCCCAAAGAAGACAAAAGACATCAGATATGATTGAGCCAATAGATAGTTACACAAACATACAAATACAATCTAGTACATATGATAAGGAAAAGAGCTATCTTACCTTTAGTGATTAATCCTACATTGTAATTTTTGAGAGAGAGAGAGAGAGAGAGGGAGAGAGAGAGAGAGAGAGAGAGAGAGAGAATGCTAGCTGTAGGATGTGCTATGGGAACACCTAAGAAAGTTCTTAAAATGCATTTAGACACAGCTATGAGCTCAATCTAAAATGCATCACGGACAGGTAAATAATAATTGTTACACTTACATTAATAGTAGTAGATGGTAGTATATTAATAGTAACGGTCTGTGAAGATTGTACTGCGTTATCCCCTCCTGTTTACTCTTCTATGACTCGTGTGTGTGTGTGTGTGTGTGTGTGTGTGTGTGTGTGTGTGTGTGTGTGTGTGTGTGTGCACTGAGTAAGTGATCCCTGACATTGGACAAAGATTGTGTGCACTTTCAAAGTATCTGCACATGGGTATTAAAACATAGCGAGAAAGGGATGAGGATATTTTATGCAGTTTTGCTAAGTAGCTTGTTTTTGCAAAGCTTCTGCCCAATGTAACCCAACCACTGCTACTATCTAGGCTCTATTTAGTAAAGCTGATAACTGGTCTTACAACATACTAATCTCTGCAGTAAAGTACAAATATATCACTGATACATTTACTAAACTGATTAGACTTAGACGTGTACATGTTGCGTAACTTCAACGTTGCTTACAAAGTTTCATTCACAACATGTAAGTGATTGCATACATTTGCTAGACTACTGCTCTAAATGTAGTACCTGGAGGATCTTCAGAATGCTCATTTTATTAATGAGTAAATTAGATACTTTTGTTGCAATCATTGCTAGTCTAGTTATACATATACAACAGTAATAGTGGGAGCATATACTGTACCTAATATAAAGGGGAGCATAAATAAAAATTATTACGCTAATTAATTATTTTGCATGTATTACCCTTTTGTACCCCCACATAATTACTCCGTGCTGATTTAATTGAATTTGACTGAGAGCCAACTGAAGATCATTTGTTTTCAGGTTACCAAATGGTTTCCATGTTGCCAGGCTGAGAGGAAATGACACATGGTGGCAAGGCATAATTCATCTGGCTGGAACTCTGACGCCAAACCAACAAAAAGGAAATTAATTCAGCTCCCCAGCTGCACTGGCAAACAACATTAAACACAGAAATAAATAACAACAGCTACGCAAAGACCTGGAGCACAGCCGTGTTCTATTCACAACCAAACATTTTCAATAACAAGTCTGTGAATAAGAAATGTAGTGGAGCTCACTTATCAGATATAATGGAAGACTGTGCTGGGTTTCATGTGTGTCTGCATGAGTGAGAGTAAAATATATTTTGATCGAGTGTAAAACGTAGGTGTATCTATATAAACTATTTGTGCATGTCTGATGCAAAAAAAGTAGTTCTATAAAATGGGGATACAAATGTTAAAAAAAACAAGCATATGGGTCAATATATCTACATTTTGGCACACTCATGGAGGAGGATTATCTAAAATCCCATCATAGACTGTCAGAGTACTGTTTCTTATTGATTATGTCTTCAGGGTATTATTTAGCCTCTGGCAAATTCAATAATAGAAATTGTATTCATTTTAAAGTGTGGTGTCTTAGAGCTCATATTGTATTTGCTAGCAGGTGGTTAGAGTAAGCTATAGGCCATGTGTCCATATATGGTACCATGCATGTTTAACTCAACATTATCCTGCTAGTGCCCATGGCCCACATTAGCCGCATGGCATGACATTTATATCAAGCTTCAAGAGCTCTACAACAATATAGGTCTACATACAATAAATAGCTCTATGTAGCTGATACATTTGTGAAATTATACTTAGGTCAACTGTGGTCATCAGCACATGAAGAGGTGCCAAAAATGCTTCTGCGCCTACCTGTTCCAAGACAAGATTATTGCTGTTGCTTATAAAAATTACTGCTTGATTATATTAGAGAAGTCAAAGTCGGCAATATTTCTTGTGCAATTGAACCTCACACAACATTATTTTAAGGGTAGTCGGAGGGAAACCAAAAATGTAATGGGGCGAAATTTGCTAATGTAGCCAAACATTATTTGCCCCAGAACTGTGGCACATTTATATGTTATATTTTGTTTTATTTTTTAGGTAAAGGTTAAAAGGTTTTGAGGTTACATGTTATGAATCTCAGCAAGTTCAACGCCAACAACCGATTCTTAAAAGGACCATTAACGCGTGAGAGCAGAGGATACCAAAATGGGGAGTGGCGTACTATATTTGGGGAGTGGCCCGTTTGTTCACACATTTACGTTGTTCATCATTACAGTGGCGGAAAGAGCCAAAGACTGAACGAGAGTCGGTGTGGTACCTTGTGGAAGAAGTGCAACATTGTTTTCCATTTGCCGCTTACATATCACTTTATTAGACAAGCAGGCTGGTTGCAAACTAGCAGACTGTACTATCAACTAGAAGTACTTCCTTAAGATTTGAATTGTAAAAAACTTCTAAACTAAAGGTTAAATATCGCTGTATGAACAAAGCATATTCTTACTCTGGACAGAAAGTGGACAAGAGCGTAGAGCACAGCAGACAACATTTACAGCTGTTTTAAAAGTGGAATTATAATACGATTATTAATTGACATTCTTGATCAACGTTTGATTTCTCTTTTGCCATCTGATTTGGGAAAGGAGACTGGAGCCCCCTTTGCCGGTCGCGTGGCTTCTTTGTATACAGCAGCTGCTTCTAATGCACGGACAAACATTACATCTTGGCGCAGGCATTACACTCCTTGAAGAAAAGCTTGGACTCTGTTTAACTTCATATGGGTACCTAAAAAATGAAGAACGAGTAGAAGCGGAATAATCAAAACTTATTAGGCTACTTTACTCTACTATATATCACGCCTTTATCTCTGTTAGCGTGGATTAAAAGGTTGAACACATCGAATTCTGTTCGCAGTAGCCTACAGCTGCGCGGTTCCTTGAAACATCATGGATGTACGGTTTTATCCCACTGCTGGAGGAAATCCAATTTCAGGAGATCCAGCAAACCTAGATTTTGCCCACTGTTTGGGTTACTACAACTTTAATAAGGTGAGAAAGGATTCGTTGTTGCATATTTTTTTTGTGTGTCAATGGTTTTGTTAAGACCTAATCAATATGTATTTCCTGATACATTAACTTGTCGCCTTTACAATTCAAATATTAAAAAATCTAACTATGTTGTTCATTATCTCATGTTATTACTTTGTTCATATAACTAAACCTTCCCTGAGGCATTTATGCCAAGTGTCCAAAACTTTGAGATCTATTACATTTCGTGCACCCATAGACATATCTAGGGACACGGTGCTGGACTACTTTTCTGGAACTTAGACCGTTTTAAAACAGAACTCTGACGCGATGCATATTCATTAGTTACAGATACAATGTTGGCTGTATGCCTAGCTGCCTATTATTTACTGCATCTAGAAACAGTCATTGTATGTTTCATCCAACCTGTCAGTCATGGTCATTGATACTTACTTTGATATGAAATTGCAAATGCCATAAAGCCCAAGTTTTGCAGTGAGTGTGTGTGTGTGTGTGTGTGTGTGTGTGTGTGTGTGTGTGTGTGTGTTCAAGCAGCAATGTCTAAACCAAGACTATTGGCTTACAGAGTTACTGTAAACCAGATAGCTATTCTAAATACTGAACCCTCTGCCAAAAAAAACTAACTAGCGGCAGTATCAATGCCAGTTTATTGTATTAGTCGTTTTCTGTGCCCCCTCAGCAATGCCTGCTTTATAATTGAATAAAGGCAAGATATCTTAATTTCAACAAGTAGTTCCTTTGGTAAAATGATGAGAAGGGTTCATGTAGACGAAGACCTATTGCAACTCTCCCTTGTAAGAAATCTGAACTTAAATAGCTATTTTAAATATCATGCCAATATCATATTAAGACTAGTTATTTACAATAGACTTAACATATTGTTTTTAACAAACAGCAAAAAGTCTGTCTGGTGTTTGACGTACCTATTATATCCAATATATATGACACAAAGCCTTTTGCATGCACCAGCAACTCATTTGAACTATTCAGAATAAAGCTTTTAGTACAGAGACTGTGCCATTAAGTTTTCAAAGTTACGTCATGGTGACATATCACAAAGATAGAGTGTCAAGTTTTCTTTTCAACTTAAAGACCTACACTGTGTTTCATACAGTCAAAATATATTTAGTATGATTTATGATGCCATTTCAACATTTTGGCTGAGAAGATTATTCAACTTTAATGACAACAAAGATAGAAGAGCCCAAAGGCATGTTGGAGCATCAGACATTCTTTTAAATCTACAGGAAAATCCAAACGAGTGGCACAAACTTAACGAGGTGCTGTACTGATGACTAACGAAGCCACCTTTTATTTGGCAATGTACCGAAGGGGGCAAATTGAGTAGAGAGGACTACTATGCATTAACTTCACAAGGAAGGAACATTTTATGATTAGTGGATTTAAACCCAGGTTTATATTAGTCAGGATCCACTCTGCAGGTCGTGTCTGCTAAAGTGCTCTCATTCAAGTTCTAACACAAGGCAATAATGTAGGTATACCCACAGGGGCCCCTTTTTGTACCTGATTGGTTGCTACTTCAAAAACAGTCATACACTACATTCAATTTACCTGGGATAATGGCCTGATTTTATTTAAGTTTTGGTTACTAAGATTGAGAGGTAGTAAGTGAAATTTACAAGAACTCACATTGGAAAAACTATCATGAATGCATGGCCAAATGGTAGTTTAGTCCCGTTTTTGTATCGTCTGGAGTTTTACTTTCTCAATTGTCTAAGGAAACAGTAAACGTTTGTTTTTCAAATATATCACTGTAGCAGTTACATTAACAATACTAGCAAATCAATTGTAGCAGAGTTACAAGAATAGCACAGCTTTGTTGTATGCATTTTAAGTGCACATTATTTATAGACACTGTCTGCTAAAAGCTGTGGACTGATAGAAAGTCACTCTCAGATTATTCTTGATAGTTTGAATTCTAGTGGTACATGCATCTACATGGTACACAAATCAAAAAGGAAGTATTTAGACAACATATACTAAATTTTTTGTCTCTTTCACACCATCAAACCCTCTGGGCATTATTTTCTTATTATGCTTTGGCCCGATTATGCCAGCCTCCCCCTTTCATTGTTAACCCCTTGTGTGAATTGGGATTTAAAGGGTTAAGACACTTCTCAAACATAGGTCTGTGTGTATCTCTTCAGTGTACACAGCTGGTGCCATTTTATCGCTCACCTTCTAAAGAAATGCAAACACAAATTTAAATGGGGGTTACTCTATAATCTATTAAACATTGTCAGATCAACATATTATTGATATAATAATATTATAGTATACAACTAAATTAAGGAAATTATACTGTCTTTCTCAAGTCTTGAAGACTGCCACATGAGAGACCTAGTTCATGAAATGTATTAAAAGCCTAATTTACTCCTTAAATTAGAGGTTTTTATTTTTAGACTGCCCGCTAAAAGCGATACTGTTCCCTTTCACTTAGAATGACTCCTCTATCCTAGTGGGAGTTGATCTGTAAAAAATGTTTTATGTCAAGAGCAATGTGAATTTATGAAACGTAATTTATAAGTTTAATCAGACAAACTTGTTTTTTGTATTTTGGGGAACAGACATACGCATATACTAACTGAAGTCAGTCCAATAGTATATCTTTAAACCTGAAACAGTCCAAATATTCCGCAACAAGGCAGAATGCTGATTAGATGTTTATACTCACATGTACAAGTATAGTGTTGTTCATAAGTTGTTTTTGAAATTAATAATATTGGTTATTGTATAGGTGAAGTGTAATTGTGATTAAACACAACTCTTGGCCACAGTGACAAGTTTGACTTTTCCTTAGCTCAACATCGGTGAGTTTTAATCTGCATGAATATTAGGGCAGCTATTACCCTTTAAAAGATTCAGTGTCGAGGGTAACAATAATCAGTGTTACAACATTGCATTTGCAAAGCAACACATTGGGTGAAGTGTGAACTTTCTTTGTATTAATGACCATTGTGTTGTAACGATTAAATATCATAATGTATGACATTATAGCCATTAGCCAAAGGATACTGTGGTGATGAATCCAGCCTTTGTTTGGCTGCCTCTAGATACACCACACATTCCTAAAATGCACCACCCTAAGGGAGTGACAATGGCAGCAGGTGTGCAAATATTCATCAGACTTGCTTATTAAGGAACATATAGATGAAGAATAAGCACTACACAATGTAAATTTGAACAAATTATACAAATATAATTGACACTGCTATTGTGTTCAGCATGGTTAGCTTATCATTTTTTGTTTCTTACCACGAGTTCTTTAAGTGTTTGTTTTAAATGTTTGGTTTAACGATTGAACATCTTATCTGGCAGAGTTCCTGTATGTTGAGGTATAGTCTCTAGTTTCTAGGTGTTTGTATGTAGCATATCTGCCAATATTTTGTATTTAGATTTTCTCTGTGGAAAGCTAGCCATACAATAATGATAGGAAAGTGTCTGGTGTTGGCTCTATGTTACAGTTTCTTAAAATAGATAATAAAAAACAACAAACAACTAATCAACTATCAACCTTCCTATATCAATGTGCCCAAACAAGACAATAACAGACAAGGTGAAAACTTGCTATCTCTTTAGCTAGTGGCATAGGTCCACAGGACTACTAGTATCCTGCTATTTGCTAACTAACACTCCTGGGAAGGCTAAATGAGGCTTGTGTATTGAACAGGTTTCTCTCCTTTGAATGCCGTTGACATTTCTTTCTTCATAGATTCTTCCTATGGTAACTGATCTAGTTTAGCTGACAATATAAAGTAACACAGAGTCTCTTGGGGGTTGTTATTCTTACAGTGTCACACTGTATCAGACACCTGCAGTACTTGCAAAAGTAGCCTTCTCTCTTAAAGAAAACACAACTCCCTCTTTCCTCACAGCTGATAAATGAGAAGAGAAGTAGAATGATTACATTGTATCAAAGACATTACAGGCAGTTGATTAAAGTGCTAGCTCAGAGTTAGCCAAGGTTAACCGTCCACAATGAACCACTCTGAAAATAATGATACGCTGCTTGGTTTTATGAAGGCTTGTGGCTGCTGAGTTGAGCTGTTGTGACCTTCAGCAGTTACACAAGCTAATCGTAGTGAACCCTCAGTACCCCTGTAGTTTCAAGACTCTATTAGCTAGCTCCTGATATGCATCTAGAGTGAGAGGCCAGATCTTGCAGGTTCTTTCAAATGTGAATGTTAACTTTGAGATGCTTGGCCACTTCATATTATGTTTTAAGTTTTGTAGGATATACATCAGGATATACCACTGAGCATAACTTTATTTCAGGCAGATGCCCATTTTTTTGCCCAACGTTATATTCTACTCGCCTAGCTCTTGCTGCACCCATCTTGTGGTTACTTGAAAAGTACAGTGCAGTTAAGAGTAAAACGAGTACCATTTACCAAGTATTTTTCTGTGACGAGGAATAGAGGACTCTATTCAGTGAGATATATTCCATGATGAATATCAAACTGGAATGCTTGTCCCAGTATTTGAATGAATGAATGAATAAATAAAAAAAGAAATACATAAACATTCAGGTTGAATCATAACAATGGATGCAAGACATAATCAGTTTCACATTGAGGAATTTACATAATATCAACACTTGAACTGTACCAAACACCAATTAGCGTTTTCGACTCAAAAAATGTAATTTGAATATTTACATTTTATATCAATGCAGTTATTTGTGTTACAGTGGCGTGTGGAACCACAAACAGCTATGCATTTCCCCCTTGCTATTTTAATTTGTTTACTCCCAACGATGAATAGGTCTATGACACTTCAACATAAGTGTGGGCTGGACTAATTCATCCCTGGTTCAACAAGGACCAGAGAGACCCATGATATTTAGAGTAATTCGCAAGTGTGCTTTTTAGTAGGATACAGTTGGACAGTCACAAGGTTGAGAGCTAATTAGGGTTTGAGAAGCCAATAATTTCCCTACAATTGCTGATCATGCTAGTAATGGTTATGACATTTATGTGTACTGTCATCATTATCTTTACAGTGTTCCCAACTATATATATATATGTCTCATCCCAGGCACACTACTTTGCATATTTTTGTTTAAGGAAGAGACATGAAAAGATATAGCTGCCTTACGTTTAATCATAACGTTTTGAAGTATTGACTTTTTTTGCAGACTTTACCAGTACAGGAAGTAATTAACAAATAATAAATTAGCATCACTAGAGAGTCGTTGCAACAGGCCAGCCTTAAGCTGAAACAACAAAGTAGTACATAAATCAAAGTGGTTTTCTTTACCAAGTCAGAACCCCAGGGATGCACCTTAGTGCTTAATTAAAATCCAGAAGGATCATGTTTTAAGAAGAGGTGATCGAGCACTGAATAACAATGACAAATTATGCCCCAAAGCATTACTACTGTTTTTTTTTTTAATTCAAGCACTGTACCTTCTAAATATGAATGTGTTTAATATAGTGAAAGAAAACTAAATGCATTGCAGCATAGTGATTAGGTTGAATAGTGTCCTTATTCTTCTTTGAATAGACCATTTTAAAACCACAGATGAACATCTGTCACACAAACTTGTCTCCAGTTGATAATGTTGCGAATGCTGTATATAGGAAGTTGTTATGTGGTTTATATAAACAGTCAAATTATGTGTATAACTTATTGTGTCAAGGAAAGACATAATTTGATCATGTGCTTGATGCTTGTCCTTGGAAGTGTTATGTGGATTGATACAGTATGAACAATCTGTACACAGTGTGTTTTGCAGGATGTCAGAGTCCACTCTTGTTTATCCCTAAGGCTATTGTTGTTCTTTATCTTTGAATTGCTGGATCTGACAACTTTGCACTGGCCAGGCCAAACAGCAATGACTGGTCTGCAAACTGGAGGATGGCAAATAATCAGATTAAAACGATTTAGATTAGCATTTTGAAAGGATGGTAGAAATAGTTACCAAATAATATTTTTGCGGAAGGATCGTGATTTGTGCATGCACTGCCTTTTTCTAGAGACAAGAAAAAATAATTACACTTAAAGAAACCTGATGTAGCTATCAGATTAGAAACAACAACTCATTTGCTCAATTACAGAGCAAATCACTACCAACCCAAAGGAAGTCACAGTGGATAATATTCATAATTACTATACAGTTGTGCAGCACATGTGTTTTGTCCTTTATTCGAGTAATTCACAAGTGTGCTTTTTAGTAAGATACAGTTGGACACATGACATGACATGAAACATGAGCTGGATTATTTTGAGCAGTAGTGCTCCAGATTGAGAAATTAGGTAAATCTAAGTACTGCCAGACAATATGTTGAGCTAACTGGGTCAATATATTCAAAGATATGTATGACGAGTTTAATATTTTTTAGGTGCTAATTTTATCTAACTTAATGTAGATTCATTGAGAATGGGTTGGCAATGTTTATTCTCCACTCTGACCAAAAGATGGTCGTTTAAAAAAAATAAATAAAAGGTTTTTTAAATTGTTCATATATCTTGTGGCCAATGCTGGTGTGTTGGTTCGTGCCTTTGCACACCTAAACAATGACTTTGACTAGAACAATATACTGTAAAAGGGGATTTGGTCTACGTTATTACACCATCTGTTCCCCACACACTGAATGCTCACAGGGATGTGAAGAAGCAGGTCAAACACAAACCTAATGAAGATGAATGAAGAGAGATGGCAATACGTGTGCAGGGGAAAGTAGAGTGCATAGTTAACCCTACAAGAGAACATTTATTTTGGTGCAGAGTCGAACAGTGTCGCTACCATTTGCCCTGAATTGAAGGTCAAGGCTGAAATACAGCATGTGTCACTGACTTTTTAAACCCGTTTTTTAAGCTTCCTGCCGTATAGAAATGGGATAAAAGTGTTCCAAGGGAGCTGTGATCAAAAGAGGGCAAAATTGGATTCTCGCTATTGCCACTGCTTCTGGAGTGCAGATGCTGTACAAAGTAATTTATACTATGAGGACTGTACACAAAAACAGCATTGGGGAAAAAAAAGTAAATTTTCTTCACGGGATCCTAAACATTTGTCACGCTTTTTAGCCAACCTGTCGCTCTTACTATATCCTCAACACTGTGCATAAATAAAATATGATCTTTTTCACCAAAGAAGTCAGTTTGATTATCAGCTCAAGATTATGTGTTATTTGTAATGCAGCTCAGTTAGCCTGAAGCCCTCGATCTTGTCCCATGCCAACCGTTAATCCAGATGCTGGTTGTTGGTTTTATGTGCATGATTGACCATGAGACAAAAATCTATATGTTCTTACAATTGTGATGAAGTAAATGACCTTACCTTACCTTACCTTATTAACTATTTGGAAAATCCACAGCATTAGTTACATTGTTGTAGTTATTGGTCAAGGACTGATGAAATGTCAGCCTAACAAAAAGTTTATTTCGGAATTGCTTAAATGAATCAATAAAAAAAAACATTTTAAATCATCTGGCCGTATCATGAGCGCATAGAGAGGGGTGGCTCTGAGACGTCATAATTCACCATAAAGCCTGATAGGGGTGTCATGGGTTCAATTTAGCTAAACACCTGGGATGGAAGGGGCCCACTTGACATATCTACTCTCAACCCAAATCCATTCAAAATATTGGGTTTTAACGTGCTCACCTTGGATTATGGTATAATGGATATTATAACACTGTATCTTGTGTATTTTAAAATGGTGTTTATTTATTTACTTTAATTGTTAATGCATACACACTAAGATTTTGTTTTGGGCTGTCAAAACATCTTAGGGTTGAGGCAAACCTGTAGTTTGTCTTTTCCAGGTGCCTTACATCTTAATGCTGTCATTTTACATTGAGGACTGGAACTATTTAGTATGATGTCGGAGCAGACCTGTAGTTTGAATGTGGTTTGCAGCGTTCTAAATGCTCCTTCTATGCAAATACATAAATGAAAAGCTTTTGTAATTACATAACTCTGGTGTCTTATTCATACTTCCTCAAAACATTTTTAAAATTACATTTTGGTTGTGAAAACATGAATAAGACACTCAGCATAGATCAATGAGTTTGTATATTTGACTCAACAAATGTCAGCTATGTTATTTAGTTTGTAAGGAGTTCTTGAGCCAAGTGCTGTCAGTCATATAGATTAATGGAGAAGGGCCTAGTGGAGATTGAGTGCTTGAAATAGCTTATTGGCTGTAACGTGTATACTAGCTAATAGATCAGATGGTCTCCTAACCCCTGTTCCACAGTTGCATTTATACTACTGCCCTTCTTTTGTGAAACCAGAAGCAGCAAACATAGCTTTTAGTTAAATATGGGCTTTAATGTAACAAAATATTGATATTTATATACTACAGTATAGGATTAGGGTAGGATTATTGTATCTAATGACAAGAAATGGGATGAAAAACTTCCATATCTGTTCATTTCAATAAGTTTAGCCAATTTGATCTAGCCGGACCATTAATTTTGTCTGACCTGTTGATCGTCAATTCCCAGACACATTTCTGGAGTGGAGCCCAAAAGTATTTGCAGCAGGACCTCTGTCAGTAGCGCCAAGCAACACAGACACAAATTGGAATGTGGTGCAGCTCTGGGACGGGAGCCAAGATTTAAATTAGACAATAACCTCTGCTCCCCTATACTGCCTCTCTTCTCCAGCTGCAGGGTTATTCATTTGTTTAATACAGTCAGTCTTGTAGTGTATAATAGACTGATATATGAGACACTGCTCAACAGTTTGTGTTACTGTGGTGTATGAGGATTAATCAACTGGTCGGTTTGTACTTATTGTGAACATATTGAAAGAATAAATGGAAAAAAGATGCATGCTGCATGCTCCAGATATAAGCTACATTACAGCTGTATTGTCACAATATGCACAGCGGACAAAATAAAAAAAATAAGTGCTAGTTTCCATTACTAGCCTAGATAATCTAGATTAGCAAAGCCGGATAATCTTGAAAGCTAGTACTATAGATATCGCTGATTGTAATTGTTTTCTTCAGTAGTTTTATTGGTTTAAATCTGTTGCATTATAGAGTAAATTGCTTTTATAAACAGATTGTAGCCTACTAGTAAAGTAATTTACAAGCATTGTTTGAATTACATAAATTTGGTCAAGGACAACAATCCTCCAAACACCAGTGCATATTGTTCGCTGGGCGAAGTCCTAAAGCCAGCTATTAATGAGTGCATTTTGTGTATTAGAGCTTAGATTAGAAACCATTTTTAGTGCTAAAACATGTCTTTTCCATATGACATTCAACAATTTATTTCCAACAATAACTCCCCACAGCTCTTAGTTCTTGCTCTTTGGTGTATGAGCTGGGAGTGGAGTCTAGTAACTCTGGTTTAAATTTGACCCTCTGATACTATCTTGAGAGCTGGTGTTACTTCAAAGCTGGTCAGAGTAAACAGCCTTGAGTCATGGATTAGCAGCAAATGCAAGACAACACTACCAAACTGGCCCTCTCTCATGTCATTTCCTTAAAAGTTGTGTACGCTGCTACCATTGTGGGAAAGCTGCACCATGTTTCTGAGGCCCTCTCCACCATCTAAGCCCCTTTGTGGCTGGGGGCCAATGGCTTTGCACCCGAGTAGATCAAAGATGGACCCCCTTTCAGCTTGTGCTTTCTTTTAGGATTTGCTCTTGAGTATGAAGCAGTCTCAGGGCGAGAAGAAGAATGGCCGAATGGATGAAGAATTGGATGGTGCTCTATATAGGCTGATATTTAAACTAGTGGGATTGAACTTGTGTTATGGGTTGAAGGCTCATGCATACTTTGAATAGACGCCCAGGCCATTTTTTTGGTTTGCAAAAGATTGATATGAGACTTTGCAAAGGTGACTTCATGAAACAGTAGTGGTCTGATGAATTGCAGGGTCATTTTGTCTTCTGTTGGGCACTTCTGTTCTGTATCACAGCAGGCTTTGCATTTCCAGAGCACAGACTATCACATTATGTTATTGGCACAAATAATTACATACAAATGTTAGTTTTTTTGGGGGGGGGTTTTATCCATAGACCTACATTTAAAATATAGGTATACTGTAGGATGGATTTTTCAAACTTTGTGAAAATGTTATGGTACTGTGTGCTTTCTTTTAAACTAATTTGTCATGTTAACCAGGCCCCTACAAGAAACTTGATATAAAACTGTTTGCCAAGCTGAGTCACTCAACTTGTTTCCTTTATTTTCATAGCTTTTCTTGTCAGTTGGAATGGACGTGTGGATTTATTCCCACATTCCATAAACCAGAAAGTATTATTTCTAACTGAAGCCATGCAGAGGGAAGGATCATTTATAGAGAAACATCTTTCTCTACTTTCCCCTTTTCAAACCCGTGCTATAGATGTTCTGATTTTAGTCTAAAGGGAGCACAGTTAATACCCACTGTTTAGAGGGTTGTAGTATCTGGTACCAATTCAAGTTTAATACACCCCCCCTTAGACACTAGACATTAGCATTGTACCCAAGAACAGGTGGTCCTTTACTGATATAAAGCTGTCCCTGCAAGGGGTTAAGCTGTTTCTCATGGTCCAGATGTATTAAAACAGGCTGGGCTGATGTCCTAGAGCCAGGCCCAGGCAAAGAGCTGTAAAAGAGGAGACAATCAAGACACAGACTGAATGAAACTGTCATCAGCTAGATTCAGTCCTCAGATAAGGCCTACCTTTTCTCTCAGGCCTGTCTGACTGTCCAGTTCTAATCTACCAAGGTTTCTCACACTGAGAGACACCGAGAGATAGGGACAAAAAGGAACACGGAGAGATTGAGTGAACTTCACTTTAATGTTACTTTGTATAGTCTTGGACTAGCAGTCCTTATAGTAGAACAGTCTGTTCCGTGCTGGATGAGTAATGATTTTAGCTGTAAACCGAATTACCAATCGATTTGGCCTGCAGATCAGAACACAGCATGATAGCCAACTGTGTGGCCATGCTGTGATGTGGAGTCGCTTTACAAATTGACTGCTGCACACATAAGAGGAAATATATATCTGTATATGTCAGCTTGGCACTGTGTCTATGGAAGCATGCTGGGCGTGAATGGTCCCAATGATCACAACAGGGGCAGCTGCAGAGTGGTTATGCTGAATTGGTTTGTAAATGAGCATATATTTGGTGAGAAGGACCTCACGAATCAAAAGATAACCCTACCAGAGGTTGTGTTTACCCAAGCTGCAACTGGGCCCGAGAGGCTCATAGGAAAGGAAAGGGTGCTTTTAGTTTCACGTCTCCTCCCTCTTTGGTAAATGAAAGGGTCTAAACTGGCATTTTGCCATGTCTAAAAGGAAATGTTGAAAAAAATACAAAGCAAATTACTGTGGGTTACTCTGGACTGGAGTTTTTACTGTGGTATTTTCTTTGCCTTTTATAGAGATCACTGGAGAACATATTTGCACAAGTGTCATGTTCCAGAGAACAGGCAAGGCTGTGATTACTGAGCTCAATCTGAACTGTAAAATCGCTTTTCAGCAGCTGATATGTTTCTGGCAACTGTCCACTCTTGATTGAATTAGTCTGAGGGGTTTCAGTGAGGATGGGAAGCATGGACAGGTTGCTTACCTGCTGTTACAACGGACTGTAAATATGTATATAATATATAAATGTTGTGTGAAACAAATGCATGCTGGGGGTTTCCTCCTGTGGAGTTATAGTTTTTTTGTTTGTGTGCTGTGTTATGAGTCACTTCCACATGACATGTTGGTCTACACCGCACATCACAGTTTTATACTAATGTTGAAATGCAGTTGGTTACATCTTTTTAATCATTTTGTGATAATTGCTACTGATTATTAGAAATACCTCCTACATACAGTATAGGATGAATTGGCCATCACTTACTAACTTTGAAATGTATTGGAAACAAGTAGGGCAATTTATTTAAATTTGTGATTTAAACACATACTTTCTTATCAATATTTCAGGTATGTATTCTGAGGATCTAACATTTTCACTCTATGTTTGCTCATGTGATATGTGGGCTTTCTATATCATATTAGGGGTGAAATGGGGTCATTCTAGTGTTATATTGTGTTTGCCCAAGGGTTGGAATAATTTAGCTTGGTAAAATAGCTGCCAAACAGCTTATTTCCCACTGGACGTATTTTCATAACAATATTTCTATGCTAAGGTTACAAACCTAAAGCTGTAACCCATTCAATTCAAGATGAAAACAGATGCTAATCTCTAGTATTTGTGAAATGATAAATATGTAGCATTTCTAATACATGTTTAATTGACTTACATTTATAGATTTTGTTTTGTGATCATGGAAAGATGGTTAGGTGTAATGCTACAACAAATGCTGAAGAGTCATCAAGACTCTTGACAAGACTAGTGCTTTTATAGCCTCAAGCCTTGCCATAAATCATTATTGGGTAGCAAACACGAGAGGCATGGGCAATATTTTCACCAATAACTTCACGGGTATGTACAAATAAATATAAGACATAAGGCAGGCTGCCTGGCTCCATCAACAGTGGTATTTACTGACCATACCAATAAACACTGGTAACAACAACATCAGTAAACTGGCACCCCACCTGACACAGTCTTGCTGGTTTTTCATCATTCTCTGTTTTTATACTTGTTCGTTCTTTGTCAGCACATACTCTCCGGCAATGTAATACATATTTCCAGATATACCTCACTGATACTTGTATGGCAGTGGCAGTCATCAATAAACCAAACAGGACCCCCTTAGAGGAGGGATCTTTCTGTGGAGCTTTTCTGTTAACAGTTTTGTTGGTCGGAGCTGGAATCATCTTACAGTCAGCTTTCTCTGTGTTGTCTGCCAACAACCCTTGCTCCTGGTGAACTCCACATGTTAAGAGTGTACTCAACCTCATGTGTCCAAAACAGGCATGAGCCAACTTGTGGCCACCTGTCTGTGGCAGGTAAGCAGCTTTGCAGATTCTCCATTCAGGCTCCACCAACAATGTGGCACTGCGTCAGTACCTATCCGAGGAGAGACTAAAAGCTATGAAAGAATTGTGTTTTTAATGTCTGGAAAGTTCATAAACGGTTGGTCTGGCAGGTCAATGTATAATGGTATTTGCACTCCAATGTTGTTTGTTTGTTACCCATTACGTTCTACAGTACAGTCCTTGCGAATTGATATTTCAACAAACCAGCAGCGATTACAAATGTTCAACATCTCATGCACTAAAGTGTAACAGAAACAAGCAAAAAACCTACAGACAAACCTGGGTCCATAGTGTTCATCAGGCGCTACGTCTCAGTCCTGTCCCCATTGAGAGGAAATGCAAAGAAATTAACATTAGCATGGAACAAATGTCATCAATATACAATATATAACCTAAAAGTCAGTGTGACAGCATACAACATCCACAGTCACTTCTAAAGACCAAATAAAACAACCCATTTTATTGGACTATTGTCCAGTGTCAATTATCAACCATCAACAAACAACCCAGTTGCCAAAATACATTTTCAAAAACCAAAATAAGTAACCCAAAATTCTATTATACCAACTTTATTTCCAGTTATCTACTAAACCTCTACAAGCACATATTGTCTATTCAAATTATCTTGAATAAAACCTGAAATGTTTAATTAACATCACAGTAATGGTTGATTTCAAAGAAGAGTGTGTAGTACATGTACTATTGTACTATATATGTAAATTTTTCAACAACTCAAACCAAAAGATTCAAAACGTCTAAAACATTGTCGGTGACCCCAGGACTTTTTGATGTTATCAAATATATATTGTATTCTTCAAGAGTGAACAACATTTTTGTTCTATTGATCATCAAAATGCAATGATATGTGATACCCCATAACAGCGATTAGCTTTCTATGTCCTCCCTTATTTTAAATGTACAAGAAAAAATTACTTGTTGGCATTGTTGTAATCCATTGTTGTAATGCAATTGTTGTTATGTATTAATATGTTAAGCATATGTTAAGAAATCAAACATAAAAAGTATGTGAAGTCAATCAATTAGAAATGTACCATGTCCTACACCAAAGTCATATCACCGTTTCCATCCATAGATGTTTCCATGTTTTTAGTAGGGAAATTTAGGAACGTAATTGCTCTGAATACAGGCAAAATATAAATCTGCTTATCAAAGTGTAACCTAAAAACTCTTTAAAGGTTGAAACAGCCTTTCTTACATTTTACAGTTCCATCAACCATGCAGTACAGTTCCATCAACCATGCAGTACACTCTCAACAAAGCCCATAATACAACCTTAAAAAACTAAACATTGTCCAAACACCACATTAACATACATACACACAGATTGGATCTAGCGGTCTGGTCTGTGTCCTGCCAAAAGATTAAAAAACAAGACGCTACCAATAGTTTGTCAGTCCTTTGGATCATTGCATTTAAAATGATAATTTTAGCAAATGTATTCTACAGCATGCATTATATTTAATCACTTAGCTCCTTCACGCAATGCAATAACATAAACACTTAAACTTAAAAACTAACAAGCAGTGCCGTTATGGCAAGCAGACTAAAATCACACTGACTAAGTCTCACACATGGAGACATAGACATACATACTGACTCTTTATTTTGCTTGCTACACTGTCAGGACGCTCTTCTCATCAGACTATATTTAAAAGCATAACGCCATATACTGAATGTGAAATACATCCTCTAGTTTCTCTCCCTAGATTGTTCATGAAACAATGAAGTTCTCCACAGCTGCATGCAAAATTGCCTGGTTTATTACAGTTGTAACAGCAGTTACTTTTGCTGGCCAAGGGCTTCTGTCTAGATACGTGTGTGTAGTCTTTGTATGCCTTTGTCTACCCAGCACTAGCCTTGTTTTATGTTGTTGTCTTTCTGACTCACCCTCACATTCCCCAAAACTGGCCTCCTTTACTTTTCTTTCTATCTGTTCTAGTGTCTGTCCCACTTCTCCTAGTTTACTCACGTTGAACCCAAAAGCTCCCTCCATCCATGTAGACCATTGTTTTGTTCGAGCAGCGCTGAAAGAAGCTGACTTTTAAACTCTGACATGCAGTGCAAAAGACAGGTTCAGAGTTAGCTGATTTGAACTTTTTAGCACCCTGTGTGCTTAGAGGTGTAACCTGTCGAAAATCTTGTATCATATAATGAGCTCATACCCATGAGGTTATATAACAATCCTCATGTCATTTCTCAAACAGCTGTAAATGTACTTACATTTTAACAATAACATCCAAAAATAACCACAATTGCCCAGGTCTCCAGGTCCTTGAGATCTCCCGAACCTTTGTTCACTGAACTGAAACGTTCCCCAAAATAGTCCCAGACTATTACACAAAGTTCCCAGAACTGTACTATTACTTTCGTCCTTCAAACTCGTTTTGCTTCTTTTTGATTGGGTAATCCTTCACAACCACCCACTGTAGCTCGATCACGCGGGTGGGTCCCTGATAGTTATATCTGAGGGGGCTCCCCCAATCCAGCTCCTGGCTGCCACTGTTGTACCTTGGTGACCCTTTCCACAGTGGTCTACTGATCCAGTCAACAATCCCATCCTTGTCCCCAAATTGTGGTAAGAATGACTATATGTTTCTATGGAATAAGGACATAAACAAAAAAATACAATTTCCTAAGTTAAAGTAATAGATAAATTAAATGCACATTGGGAGCTTCCTAATGCAACTCCCAACTTGCAATGGTACAGCTCAAAGTATATTTAGTCAATGAGGAGTAACCAATGATGATTCAATCACAGATGGTAAACAGTCTTAACAATGGGGTCCTTGAAACAAATTGATCACCAATCAAGAAACGTTTCACACAGGAACGTAGGAAACATGTTGACACACACATATCAGAATATTCTAGGTCAATGGTTTAAATATGTGTCTAGTAGTGCTATTTTCCTTACAGATCATTCAGACAGTAAAGTATGTGTGTTGTGGGATCGAAATCCATGTAAGCTCTTAATTCTCCACTCAGAAACAGTTATTGAAGAAATGTGCTGGTAGTGCAGAAGCTCAAGTAAAAACACTGGATTCCCACTGTTTGCTCTGTCGTTTAGCCGTGTCTAGCTCTCAGCACAGCTCGTATTACAGAGGTCCTTTGGCCATGGATTCACTCTGTTAATAAAAGCCTCCTATCCCACGGCTATTTTAAAGCGGTCTACTCTGGCTGCTCGTTCCTCTCTGCCAGAGCACTTTAGAGGTAAAAGAGAGAGGGAGAAAGAAATTGCTTGTTTTTTGGAACATGCTGGGCCTAGATGTGCTCGACTGTCTAATGTGTTGTCAGAGTGTTGCCTGGGTTGTTGCCGTTCTGTTTCTATTGATTTTATTTTTTGGTCAGTCTTTGGTTAAAACAAGAACCTCTTTGGACAACATTTCACAAGTATTTTACCCTGTCATGATCAAGTGATACAGTTACCCCGATTGGCATGTCTTTCAACTAGTGGAAAACCCTGCACTGCCAAAATTCTCTCAGTTCCCAGTGTTGTGTGCTGTAGTGAGGCTGTTGATCTGCTCATCTAGCTCGTCTCATGATTTTAATTACAGAGTGCGTATTGTCTGGCCTGACCCATTTTAGTTCAGGCCCTACTGTCAGCTGCATAGTTCCTCCAATCACACTTAATTTCATCTGGCGTTTGACTCGATCAGCATGACCATGAACATGAACAGCAAACTTAACGTTCCCTATAGTTCGATATTGAAAATAGGTTGAACAATAACACGACCCGCTTTGTGCTTAGGCTGCTCATAGAGGGCTTGGCCAAGACCCTTCCATGCTATGGATTGGCAGAGCTTCTTAATGGTGAAGATGGATATCAGAGGCTGTAGACATTTCCTGGTAAGAAAGACTGAAAAGGAGGTCTCTTTGGAAATGTGAATCTTGTTTTTCACCTCTTCATGATGGAAATGAGAACGTAACACCACAAAACATGATTACAGTCCTGTTTTTTGTTTTACAATCTCACTCTGATTGGCTATTTGCAAGGCGTTCAGTGTTGTAACACAAACCAATGACTTCATATAGTTTGAACAGATAATATCTGAACAGTGAGGGGTGTATAGGAGGTATCACTACTGCCCCGTCTATAAAAACGTTTCCCTCTGTCACAATGGGGGGTTATATTGCTAGAACTTCCATTAGTCTAGACTAGTCTAGACCACAAGTACGCAGGCATTTTGTCAAACAGGGGTTTTCCTTCTTCATTCTTAAAAAATATCCCATCTACACAAGCACTGTTTTAAAAAATTTCTATCCACATGAACACGAAAAAACACACTGTCAAGAGCATGCCAAACCAACAGGTGGCAAAAACAGCATGTAAACCAAGGAGATAAAAACACACACTCTGACATCAAACAAAGGACATAACACATTACATGACGTTACAAGCCAAGAACTAAGTTTTCCCTCGGAAAATATTCACACTAGAAGGTGTTTTCAGTGGCCTAAAATGCTGTTTACGTGTGTAGAAAAAGCTACGTTTAAAAAACATACCCATGTACGTGTGGACTAGGAAAGGATGGGGGGCGAAGTATCTACTTCACAGATAAGTTTATCTTGCGGTTAATTACTGGCCAAATGCTTCTCAGAATGCTTGGCATCACAAAGGACATGACAGTACTTGATTCACCCTTGTTTTATTCTTTAGGGTAACCTGTGCAGGTGTGTGCCTGTGCGGACCCTAGCCGTAAGCTCAGATCCAGTTTAGTAGGACAGCTCCAGGTAAGGAGTATGCACATGGGTTGGAGTGCACAAACCACCTGCTTTGCCAACTGCTAGCGGGGCTTGTGGCTTCCCTTCTCATTGGAGCGTTACGCTGTTAACATTGCTGCTGATTCTCTACTCTCTCTCCGGGGCATAGACTAATTAATGGATACCATTCGCAGTTGATTAGCCGCAGTTCTTTCAGTAATTACATTCGCATACTAACCACTCAGAAGAAAAGGAGGATGAAAAAAAAGAGACAAAGGAGTGGAAAATAAATCATTGCATTTCTCATTTTGCCTTGATCTTAATTTGTTTCCACTATTGTTTGGCCTCCGCTAAGATAAGAAAGTAAAAAAGGTCTGCCTATTTGAGTTGCTCTGCATTTAAAATATTTCAAGAGCATGTCTTTGTAATAAATACACAAAGGAAAAATAGTGTCTCTGTGGTTCTCCACGAGGACACAACTTGCTAGCATTTGCTCTCTTCCTGCCCATGTAGGCTGGGTGTGTGCTGCTTGGTCACAGAGAGGTGCATTGTGCTCCAGGGCCCAGCTGCTAGCCCATAATTCTTCATTCGTTGTCCCATTGTTCCTACCTGTCAGCACGCTTGTGTCTCAGAAGAAAGGAAGTTGCTGCCATTTTGCCAACAGGCTCTGTGAGGGTTGAGGGGGTCGACGTGAAAGATCCATGCTATTTCTTACCTAAGCACCAATTTAAACTGATCATCTATACTTAACCCCATACTTGCTCAAAACTAAAACCAAGATGCTCATATTCAAGTGATACTCTACTCTACACCATATTTTTTCTTCTTTGCAGCACCGTTTCCCATGGGTTACTTGAAGTTAATAACCTGCCAATGCATCTTAATACTTTGCTTTGTGATGCAACCCCCTCCCCTTTAATTGCCATCCCCCAAGGCCTGAATAGCCAGCCCAGACTCTCATTACCTTGAACTGAATTGCCTGGACCTAAGATGCACACTAGCTGACATTGACAGCCCTGTGGCAGAACTCACTTACACAAGGAGTCTAAGGGGTCAACTCAATATGAAGACATGCAAAACCAAGTGTAACAACATTTGAATTATTTGCAGCCATTTGGAGAAAACTGCCTTATCACACTTACTCATGTATCTTGACAAGAGGTAGGGTTCACAAAGGTTTCTTTTTCTATTGCAGTTCCAAAACAACAACTATATGAACATGGCGGACGCAAATGGTGCCCTACTTGTTGCTGGTGATGTGAGTATTCCATACTATTTTTTCATATTACCTTGAACTCCTTTCTCAATAAGATAAGGAGTCTACTTAACAGATCATACTGTTCTAGTATTGTGTAAACCACAGCTAATTAAACTGCTGGTTCGGTCAACGTGACCAGGATTTGGAAAACGATGACAGTGCTGACAAATAGCATCCTCTGTTCTTTTATTGTCCTGATTTAAAACAAGACCTTAATATCGGAAGCATTATGCTTAGTTTTGATTAGCAATGATGTAAACCTGTCGTCAATAAATTAAGCCCAAGAACTAATATAAACTTTGGCATTGATGGAGTGCACAATAATGAATTCCTTCACATCCACCAGACCATAGTTACTTAACCTTTTTTGATGTGACAGTTTTGACAGGGCTCTTAAAAGCCAAGGTGATATTCCAGAGTTTAAATGTAAACGCATGCATTCACAGAAGTGTCACAAAAGCACTTACCTGACAGCTATGATGCTTTGCTTGTATTAAGACATCATTATACAGTATGAATGACGTTTAACTTATTATACCTTGTCAGATACATTTTTTTGATTCTTTCCCACGTAACTGTTTTGCGGTGCCCTGGTTTTTGACAGCAGGCTAAATATACCAGTTAACTCCCTCTCCGCTGCCTTTCCACTGCCCTGTCATTAGAGACAAGTGCACCAAAAATACCAATCATCTTTTGTGGTTCAAACAGCCAAATCTTGTTTAGCATAGTGCTCCCAGAGATTGATCTAGTTTCACAAATACCACGGTATCATTTAAAGCAGTCAAACTGGAAAACAGATGTTGTAGTAAGCCCCGAACAACTTTCACTATGTAGAGCACGAGCAATTGTTTTATTTTTCCTTAACTCAAAGGTGGAGCTACTGTGGTATTCAATGCCAAGCTGCCACTATAGGGGTCTCAAAGTGTTCAACTATACATTCATAGACTGACCGCACCACAAAGCTACTGACTTTTAAGGGAGAAGTTCAATTTCCTCCCACATTTGTGCTGAGTGGGTGCATCCTCCGTGTGGAGGGGCAGTGAGGCCCACCGTGGCAAGGCCATGCCAGTACAAGCTGTTCAGAGAGCGTTCAGCCCCAGCTGTGAGGGCCCAGTGGGGCAGCCCATAGGGAGCTGGGGACTACTTGATACAACAGCCCAGCTCATTTGCATTATATCAAAAGGAACAACTGTTTCCAATGCTACGGCGCAGATGGCATTGTACTTTTAGAGGGGGTGAATAAAAGTGGTGCAACCTTAGACTTTTCCCTTTTATAATAAAAAACGAGATTGGAGTGTATGACTTCTTCTTTTTTTTTTGTACCAGAGTTAAATAGAAAATTTAAGTGACTCCATTTTGAGTCATGTAATTTCACAGTGAAATGAGTTTTCCCTCCACTGTAACGCTATATTAATCTACTTAATGTGTCAGTCTTGGGGTCTGGCTGCAATGAAAGGGAAGGCTTCTGTACCAAAGCCATCCAAAATGGTAATGGTTCCATAAAGAAGCAGTTATTTTACACTAGGCTATGTTTATACAACCACATTTGCGTAGACATTGTCTCTAGCTCAACCAAAGGGTAATGGTTTAAAGCAGCCCCTTTGTAATTCACTTCAACTCTGTTTACAAATGTATCTCTAAACCACCACGTAATGAATACTCTCATATCGGTCCATATCAAAATGCACTGTGAAATAGGCTCGTGCATTAGTTTGAACAATATAATTTCTTTAGCTCTCTGGTGTAAGATTCCATTATACACTTACATGCTGTGATAAGAGGACCTTGATGTTCTTGCTGAAGGAGACAGTCAAAATGACTCTTTTTCTAAGGGGAAATTATACTGTAGACCAGTGTTCAGTTCTACTCGGGGGTATCACTTCACCTTCTCAATCACATTAGATAGGTGTAATGAACTACCATAAATATGTAGAAATGGATTTGAGATGGTTCAGATTTAAAATAATGTTGATCACAAGCAACATTGATGTTGACATTTGAGTAGCCGTGCTCTTTGCCTCTCCAGATATTGGAAACCGGAGCCTCAATTTTGCCTCTATTGATTCTGAGGCCTAGTATATGCAGTAATTGCATGGTGCTGCCTTTAACAAGTCTTGGTTATTGCATCAGTAAATTGGATTACAAAGTTTATTGAAAGACTTGCGAAATTGCCTGAAAAGCTTTTTCTTGCTGCCGGCACCTGATCTTGTAAGATCACCGGTTGTTTGTGGAATAGAATATATGAACCCTGAAATCATCAAAATGCATTACAAATAACACTCCTTAATCACTTCATATTTTCTCTGACGTTTTCCAAGCCATTACCTCTGCCTCCCCTTTCTTACTCATCACTTTGCTGAGCCTATTTGTTTCCTATAAACCTTATGGCCTTTTTGCCAGGCTCATACTGTAATGTATATTAATGTCCGCCTACCATATTATATTTGGTGTGGAGATTCCCTGCACATCTGTTCCAACATGCCAGACTCTCTCTTACAAGCCCTGCTCTGCTCTTGTGCCATTGGACCCCGCGCCTGCCAACAAAATGACCCTGCAATCAGACACTCACACACTCGCACACATACATGCTCACACACCCCAAGCCAGCATCTGGCTTGGCACCCGGCTTTGCTGAGCTTTCAGAACAATTTAAATGGATAATCAGGCTGCTGATGTGAAGAAAGTGGATTGTGCATCTCTTAATCTGAGATCAGAGCCCCCCTAAACTGCTCCCAGTGCAGAATGAGCTGGGCTTTATGTGAAGTGACACCAGGCCGTCTGCAGTGCTGTAGCACTCTGTGGGCTCTGCCAGGCTCTCCAAGTCTAGCTTCCAGTGCCTGAGGAGAGAGGGGGTCCTCACTGACAAGCAGACACCGTCCGTATGCCCAGAAGGTGGGCAACTTTGTGCCTTCTCTCTTCAGCTCCTCTCGTGGCGATGTTGACTTCGATCATCATTAACAAAGGGAGACGAGACACTAACCCATGCTCTGACAGCAATCTCAGGCCCACGGTTATTCTAACTCTCTCTCTCTCTCTCTCTCTCTCTCTTTCAGTCTCACTCGCCCTCGCTCTCACTTTCCCTCTGCCAGTCTCTCTTTCTCTCGCTCTTTCTCTCTCTCTCTCTCTCTCTCTCTCTCTCTCTCTCTCTCTCTCTCTCTCGCTCTCTCTCTTTCTCTCTCTCTCTCGTTCTTTCTCTTTCAGTTTCTCTCTTTCAGTCTTGCTCTCGCTCTCTCTTTCTCTCCCTGTCAGTTTCTCTCTCTCTCTCTCTCTCTCTCT
>JAVQIZ010241656.1:0-14230 GCA_036023535.2 Galaxias brevipinnis | reverse complement strand
AGCCTGCTAGACCTCCCCCCCCCTTATCAGGACCTCGGTCAATGTGCTCACCTGGCCGTGAAATGGAAATCATTGATGGGGCCCCTCTCCCGGTATCAAAGAAGAATACCCCTTCGCGTTCCTCCTCTGCCCCATTTATAGGCATATCGAAAGCCATAAAATATGACAATTCCGCTATATCATCCGGGTTAAACTTCCCATAATTGCATTAGCCCGTCCATATTTCGTTTTAATTCACCTTGGTCGATTCCCCCAAATGTACCTGTGGACAGTGATGTATTTGTTCAAACTGCTAAGATAATGAGAGGACCCCGCATTCTCTTTTGAGGTGTCATGGTGACCCAAATGAAAGGGGAGAGAGAAAGAGAGAGAGGGGGGGGGAGAGGGAGAGGGAGAGAGAGAGAGAGA
Source organism: Galaxias brevipinnis (assembly GCA_036023535.2). Taxonomy (NCBI): domain Eukaryota; kingdom Metazoa; phylum Chordata; class Actinopteri; order Galaxiiformes; family Galaxiidae; genus Galaxias; species Galaxias brevipinnis. The sequence continues at coordinate 13,822 of JAVQIZ010241656.1, read as the reverse complement.
GAGAGACTCTATTCCTCAATGGCTTCTATTTCTGGTGAATGGTTGCCCTGAGTTTGTTAGAAGAGGTAGCCATTATGGTTAGAAAGCAGGAGATGAGATGATGTTGTTTTTCGCATTGGGCTAGGGTTAGGATGGACACAGGGTAAAATGTATGTTACTGCTGAAACGCTGATACCTGTGGTCCCACGGGAATGTGGATAGCTTGGATAATCGCAAATCATTTGGGGTTTAACAATGACAATACTATTCAAGAAGCAAGATTTTCCAGGATTAGCAGCAACGTAAAAATTGCTGTTGGGAGAGCATCGAGGTGGATTACGCTAGGCCCGTGGAACGTGCCGCTTACAAAACATTCTGATTAGACACATGGCCCCAGCAAAGCGTTTGCACACAGTAGAAAGAGGATTAGGAAAAAGGAATCGCTTTCTAGTGGGGGAAATATTATTTCATTTTGTTTGTTTGTTTCCAATGCTGTGACTGTTGAAACACACCTGAGTGTAAACATCGTTGTTAATGACTGTAAATGGTGCGTGTGCTTATTTCAAGCATCGGAATAAAAGCAGGTCCCCGGGAATTTCAGTTGCGTTTCATTGTCTAATTAGCCACATTAGATTCACTTAAAAAGTGAAAACACAATCCCTAATTAACCGTTGCTAAGGTCTGGGCATTATAGTCCCTGTATGCTATTTATACCCTGTTTTTATTAACGATACAGTAGTACAGGGACCATTATATATATATATATATATATATTTATATACAGTATATAATGGGCATGGTATACCTCACCTACTCCCCATCTAAAATCCACAGTGTGGCTGGTGTGTCAGCTGTCGTAACTCATTGTGGTATTATGGATGCTGGAGGCTTCTTCCCGTGTACCGTGCCATGCATCCACACACCTCGGACATGACAGATGGAAATTGCCATCTTCCCGTATCGGCTTGGGGCCTCCTCCTGCCTCGACCAAACGGCTAAGCCACCATGAACGGTTTGCATTCTCTCGTCCTCAGCTGAGCACCGTGGAGCATTTCTTGCCTTGACAGGAGATGTTTTCCGCTTTCCCCTCCTGTCACGCTCCCATTCCAAAATGGGAAGAGCTCGACACACCACCGGCAGCTTTTGTTTTACCTAGCCAATTTGTCCCTGCCAATATCGCTTCTGACGGAGGGCGTTTTATTATCATGTTATTGCAACAGATTGAAAGATTCCCTCGCCTGCATATGCACAGATATGCTTTTCCAGTGTGTGCATGTGTGCGTGTGTGAGTGTGTGTGTGTTCTTCATAGGTGGCAGCAAATGCCCTGTACCTTCACAAAAACAAGCAGAGGCCAGCGTGCACAAAGGAAACACAAGCGGCACAACTGCTCATGACCAGAGGAAGATTCCTGTGGATTTAACAGATTTTTAAGATTTAACTATTTAATTTAAATAGTTTTCTTTTTATTATTATAATTGTATGACCATGTAATTTTTTTGTCAAACTACTCTGATGTTTACATCCATCACCTTTTGCCTAAAGACGACATTTTGTCCTATAATATGGAAACAAGGAAGTATGTCTGATGTACAAATCGACCGTGCAGAAAGGCGTTAAAGGGAAATGAAAAGTGAGCCCCGTGCAGTTCCTTAAATCCCCTCTCTACCACCCCCACACAACCTGATTCATTTGATCCCCTCCCTGCGGAGGTCGTCCCCACAGGAAGCAGTGAATGTTCCTCTTCTCAAACAACTCCTTGGTTTCTACCTTTTGTTGTACTGGTGGGATGGAAACCCCCCCCCATTACCATCCCCTCGCACACACACAAACACACACTAACACATACACACAAACACATGCATCAATGAGGAAGGCAATTATGATGCAATCTGTACAATCCTGATGATGTTGCATCTCCAGGTGTCAGGGTAGTAGCAAAGAGCATGGTGAGATTGCATCATACCCAAAGAGTTTTGGAATGGTGTCAGACGGTTGGGCAGCCAACCAGCGCCATGGGGGCTTCCTGTCCACATCACACGTTGTGTAGCCGCGGCGACACAGACACACGACTGCTCGCTCACAAATACACAGTCCTTTACCCCTATTTGTATCTCTCTGTCTTTTCTCCCATTAGCGGCACAGCAACAGATCCTCTTTGTGTCCACCCACACACAAGTGGAATACTGCTGTGCGCGCGTGCGTGTGTGTTTGTGTGTGTGTGTGTGTGTGTGTGTGTGTGTGTGATAAAAAGATAAATAAGAGCAAGAACAGGTTATTCTGACAGATTACGTTTGTTTGTGTTCTTTCTTGCCCCATAAACAATGCTGTTAACAGAAAGAAATGGGAGGAAGGTATTGTTCCCTTTTTATATGAGACATCCATAAAATATAAGAACATTTCACAATTAGATTGTCCAATGGTGGACCTTCTACCATGGAAAAAAAATAACACAAAGCTACCCTAAATACATTCGAATATGATTACATATTGAGTGTGTGACAACAAAGTATTAAAAACATTTTCTATTCAATTCTGCTGCTGTGGATTTATCTAATGTACTATTAATGGTTGAGGCTGCCTCTAGATGTTTGTGAAATAACAGTGTTGCTGCTGCTGACCTAAGAGTTGTGCTTGATATGTGTTTTGTCTTCAGGGTGCTTTGTTTATGAGTGCAAACATAAACTGTCCTAATGGAACGTATGAAGTCCAGAACTAGTCTTTTATTGCCTGACGGATCAAGCCGTCTTCATTTCAGAATATTCTCATAAATCTGTTAATTTGGACACAAGTAAGATGATTCATACTTCTCAAAACCTATATTAACATTACATAAATGTTGGCATAGTCAATAATGTATTGACAGATGAATTGACTGGTGAGATGAGTTCTGACAGACTACTATGTTGGAAATACACTACTCAGTTCTGAAGTCTGCCCTTCGCCCCTTGCCAGTTCGCCCCGACTAGTTTTCACTTTTACAATTCTACTGTGTTGTTGCATTGATAAGGACCCAAGGACCACAGGAAATAATCTTTGTTATGTGAAATTATAGTACATATAATCTGCACAGCCAGGTCACGTCTTTGTTTAACTGTGTGTGGTTGTGTGTGTTTTTGCAGATGAGTATTTATGGAGGGTACAGTAAGCCTTTGTTACTTAGATGTTGTGAGTAACTGTGTGGGTCGGAGTGTGTTTGTGTGTGTCCGTGTTTGTGTGTGTGTCAGTGTTTATGTGTGTCCGTGTGTGTGTGTGTGTCAGTGTTTGTGTGTGTCAGATGGAGGAGGATGAGGACAGTGTGCTGATATGGATATTCCAACGACAATTAGTGACGCTTATCATTTCAATGAAGATCAGTAATTGTGGGTAACAGGTTATTATTTTCATGGCGGCCTACTTGAGTAAGGCTGATGGATACCTACACTTTGACTTACTGTTATGCCCATAGCTTATTGAATTAATTGGCTTTCCATACTGTCGGTTATCTACGTGGAAATTTCACACCAGTGAATGTAGTGCATTCAAACCTTTGTTTTGAACAATTTATTGTGGTTACCTTGTCATTGCTATCTTTTTGCTGTAGTATATGAATAGTATAATCCTGGAATTTGTTAGCATGGACCTATGACTTTACCAATGACAAGTCCAAGGGAAAAGTTGTGTCGGTCAGATAAGAAATACAAATACATTTACCGAGTTAGTGAATGAGCAAGACAATGACTGAACAGTGACGTTTTGGAAATGAAAAACTCCCTCACCCTCGTGTAATATTTGAGTTAAGGTGCAGTCAAAAGTTATGATATGAGTATTTATGTTGTCCTTCTAATACTTCAGTGATTTCAGTACACGGCCTGAGGCCCTATGCTGTGCAGTCATTGAGATTATCTTGGGTTATCCTCATAATAAATATACCACAAGAGTTATTTTGTTGGAAACTCTTCTCAGTGTAGTCTCATCTCGTGACAAAATAACGCACAACTCTTCAGTTAAGTTTTGTGTCACATCCAGGAGGGATCCTTCCAGCTCCCCTCGGAGTTGAAGCATGGCAGATAAATTAAAAAACAAAAAAAAACGAAACTAATTGATCTGTAAGAGAGCCAAAAGGTTTCATGAACTTGTCATTTTTGTCTACTTCAATGTATTGCTTGTTCAGCAAGATGTTATTCAATCGCAGGTTCACAGAATTTATGAAACATTTTTTTACCTTATCATTTGATCATTGCAACATTATTCTCGACTGTCAAGTACCATAAGAGCCAGGCTTCTACTCAGAAAGCTCTTTATCACACAGTCAACTCTGTTTATTTTTCCCCGCTGACATTTGGCTAATTAATGGAGGCGTAATAAGGACAGGTTTGCATGGCCTGCTATTTACGAGTGTCGATGGGAAAAAAATATACAGTGTGACAAATTGAGAAACGCACGGTTGTTGTGTTAGAAGGCTGCAACAGATTGATGTCCTCAAAGACACTCTACCCACATGCTGTTCTAGTGTCAGGAATTGAAATGACCCAATGCTCTCAGGAAGGGGAAATGTCACTGGTAGAAGATAACTAAAGCTAAGTCTAATTAAAGGTGGAAAATTGAGGGTGGAATATAACATTTAGCTTGTCAAGAAGTTGTCTGGAATGGCGGGTGCATGGCTTGGTATAATCTTAAAACTCAAATTGGCATACTCCTCCAGACGAAATTTAATTGAGCAAAAGCTGTTTAATCTATTAAGCTGTAGTGTGTGCTCAACCAGAAATCCGTCAATCAATCTTTCAATCCATCTATCGTTTACTTAATCACATTGATAGGCAAGGAAATGGGAAAATGTTCCCCTCAGTCACCTAATAACATGTTGAAGGCCTAACATTAGCAAATATAGACTTCAAAAACATCCTTCTACTAGTGCCGCCCAATGAGCGTGTGCAGGTTATATCGACTGTTTCAATGCCAAGTCTTTAAATGGTAAGTTCACAACCATTTTCATGATGTTTTCCCCTCAAATCCCTTGCATGGAAATCAGTCGAGTCCTATAAAAAGAGTCCACACTCACATATAGCAGAATCTATTAGCCTCCAAAATCAAAGTGGGCAAGCGATAGAGAAGTTGCTAGATTTGCCCACCAAAGTTTCATGTAAATGAACTCCCAGAGGGATTCCTTGTACGTGAATGCAGAACTGAGGATGATTATATTTAACAATACAATATATATATATATTTCTTGTTGGAAGAGACAGTATAGTCAGTTTCTCTATCTTTCTCTGCGTTATTGGGTGCCATTGCTATGCCGCATATGTTTTGTTCCTGATATTACCTGTCATCCTCTCCATCATTGAACTGGGACTTCAGACATCCAGCAGTCACTGTGTGTTCCCCCTGAGAGGAGAGGAGAGAGTGGCAGGAGTGCAGTGGGGATAATTGATACCGTACTTTGCATGCTGGCGACTTTGACTTTGAGAGCATTACGGAAATGAAAGTGTCTGGCTGCCTTCAACCCATGAGCAGACCAAAATGGCACAACACAATGCTGTATCACAAAGGCCCCATCACTTTGTTTATGTTATAACTAGGACATGAATATATACACTGCCATTGTTTCGTTCCAACTTCACGGAGGAAAGATGGTGTTACCTATTAATGAGGTGTTGTTTTCACTCCTCCCACAGAACCCTGAAACAAAACAAGAAAACACACACACACACACACACACACACACACGCGCGCGCGCACACACACACACTCATGAATACTGCCAGTGTTATGATTCACACTTCTGGAACTCTTCAACAGCTCTGCCCTCATATTCTGTTAATTTTTCCCTCTCAAACTGAAAAACACAAGCCCTCATATATTGCGACGATGGAAAGCTATTACAAATAGAGATTGTTATCTTCACAATTGCAACAATGCAAATACAATTAAAATCATTGAAATAACCTGTGTGGCTTGAATCCTAAAACCAGTGATGTACTTAGATAAAAGGGGAGAGAACACCAGTAAATAAAGCCTCTATTACAATGCTGAGTCTGTCTCCACTCCAAATCTACTTCGCACATGCATATCCGAGAGGGACAGGAACTCCAAAAAGACTTCAGAAGACCTCAAAGTAAGTCCAACTTCCCATCAGCCACTGACCGTGTCGTCTACTCATTCCTCCTTACTGATGGCTCTAAAAGAGCAGATGGCCTGGCAAGCCCCAGACCCCACCCCCCACCCCCCCCCCCAGGTGCCGGGCTTTCCCCCCAGGCTGCCACCCAGCCCAGGCCAAGGATAGCTACGTTAGTGCGACACGGAGATTAACAGAGGGAGGAAATGGCATGCTAAAATAAGGAAGAGGATGGGGACTGTTGGACTGGCAGCACCAGATTGGCATGGCCCTCAGTGTGTGTTGACCAAGCCGGGGGCTGTCCTTTAATCAGACGATACCAAGCCACCCTAGTGACAACGCTGCTTTCAGCAAGAAAATAAAGACTCCATTAGATAGAACGGCAGAGCATCGTTTTTGTAGTGCAGCAGTGTTCCTCCTCTTTGGGACTGCCTTCATTTATAAATGGATTCATTTAAAGCCTAAAATGTTAAATGCAAATTTAAAATGAATAGATGTAAATGACTGAAAGTGACAAAAAAAAGTCAACTAGGAGATGCATTCCAGAAAACACTCCAGTCTGAGACGCATAATGACAAAAACAGAATGAAGTACGAATACGTCAACTGTGATGAAAGACTAAAAGCATGCCCACGTGTCATGTCTGTGCATACTCACTTTATCATAAAAAAACAAAAAAAACATTTAAAAATGAAAGTTAACATCTTTATCATCAGTCTCCTGATCACATTACGTCAGTTCAAAAAAGAATACAGAGGTGGGTTTGTAAAGTGTATAATAAAAAAAAAGTCCCTGAAGTAAATTCTCATACATACATGGATTTAATTGTAAGTTAATATAATAAATTGAGTTTACCCAATGGAGATCAGTCTGTGTTGTGTATTAGATTGACTTTTTTTGTAGCAAAGCCTATTGCTGCCGCTAGTTGTCAGTCCCTTGGCCATGAACCTTGGCTTTCTTCTCATCAGCACTTGAGGTGAAGTCTTCGACCACTCTGGCTAATTACCGTCACATTATGTGTTAATTTTAAAGTACACAGGCTTTGCAAAGTAATCACAATTAATTAGTAGACGTTATTAATTATGTGCAATTTTCTACCCTCTGGAAGCATATTTCATTAATACACTATACTATGAATCTTGTGGATGTAGCTTACCCATGCTATTTTATGTTTTCTTCTAAACACAATGATGAATTAAAGGAAAGGATAAAACGAAAGGTAATTAGTGACTGACTGATGTTCTTATCTACCTTGTGATTAGGAAAGTTGAATATTCTTATAGGCTGGGCTGATTGTTAAAAGAACTGGGGAAAGGCTTGGAGTTTAAAAGGATGACAGTTCCCCATAATATCTTTCTTGTTTAAAAATCAATCGAAAATCCAAAGTGATTTCCTTCACAGATTTCAATAATAATAATAAAAAGTGTTCAACTGTTGCAATTTCTTGATACTTTTGCATTTCCCAAAGCTTATTAATAATAATGGATATATAATCGAAACAAGAAGACAAAGATGGAATACTTTACCACCACATAGTGTGAAGATTCAGATGCTTGGGTTGTTGAAAAACTGATATTGACCTGCTGATGAATGAAATATAATTCATAATATATTAACCTGCAGACAAATTAAATATAGCTCATAATATGATGGAAACGCTCGTCAATCACAATGCAATTGAGAGTGGGATACATGTTATAAGCCGTATTATTGAAGCTAACTGGTCCAATAATGCAGTTGACCTTCCTCTGATCCCTGTGCATGTGAGGCTTTAGGTAACTATGAATGAGACAGCTCAGTGTGTTGATGCCAATGTATTCCTCCTTTGTCACTGCAGGGCAGCACCCTGCACAGGAAAACAAAAGACACACTTTCCAATCCTTTGTCGAACAACAAAACACAGAAAATAGTCAAATTAACACATTTTGTGGCTTAGACAAAGGCAAATAAAAATCGAACTTCTTTATGAAAGAGAGACCATGTGGGAGAGAGAGAAACAGACAACGGATACAAAAGGAAGTGAAGCAATCATATTAGGGAATTGGGGCGTCTCACCGTTGTTACGTGAAATGAGGTCCCCTACTGCAGGTTGGTTCCAGGCGGTGAAATGATAGATGAAAAGGAGGAACAACAGTCAATTACGGCAGCGCATGATTAACCTAAACTAATTAAGACCTCTGGGTAATGGCAGGGAGGAAACACTAGCCGCTGCCTCCTCCGAGTCGACTCCCATGGCTGTGCTCAGCTCTAGCTGCCTTTGTTCTTAACGTGCCTCTAAGCTCCTCAGCCCAGCTGCCATCTTCACCGTGTGTGTGTGTGTGTGTGGTCAAAAGTAATTCTAGCCAGTCAAAGACTTCTGCTTTCAGCTCATCCTGACAGCAGGAAGACACAAAGAGGAAGGGCCATAGAGACAACAACACTGTATTTTGCCCCATCGTGCAGAGCATTGATCTCCTCCCAGCTCCATCCAGAACAGGAGGACCTTTATCACCTCTATGCCATGCATAGATTCCAGTGCGCAGTGGGTCTTCAAGCGTATTCTAAAGGGGATGTGTGGTAGCGCGGACGTACGCGTTGGAGGAAGAAAGGGAATATCACGGGCATGGCTATTGATTACACCACAGGCCAGTGCCTTGATTGATCTTTTCAGTCCTCAGTGTGTGGGGATGCAGCTGAGTACAGCTGCCATGGAAGCAACACTTTCAAAGCAAGCTACAAGGTCAAGTTGAAACCATCAAATTGCCCTGCAATGGCATAAGTTAAAATTAAGTAATGCTATTCACCAGAATGACACAGTGGAAGCAGATGGTTTTATAGACAGACAATCAATTCACTTTTGCTGTTTCCATTTTTGAATGACCAATATCCATAGAAAATGTGGTATATATATATGGAGTCAAGAATGACACAGTCACATTACATGTAGCCTATATAGTTTTTTTTTTTTATTGGCTTTGCTGTTTTTCAGGCTTACATTTGTGTTCCAAGAACCTTCATGTCTTGGAAACGTATTGCTATGAGAACTAGTAACACATGAAGAGTCAAACACATCAATCGTGCCTCCACCACATTCTGAATTAATTTGCCTACTTTTAAAACCACCTTTTGCTCCAGTAAAGGCTTTTTGTTTGGGGGGGAGGGGGTGGATATTGACAGGGAAATTGGGTCTTGGTGGGCGAGCTAGATGAACAGGGTAGAACTCTCAGAGTGTCTATCACACTGGCATTGAAAAGGCCATCAATGCGGGATGAGGCATCCTGTCATGCTAATTGCACGGCTGCACTTCTACAACACTTCACCCAGATGACAAGTCATCTCAGAGCGTGTGTGTCTAGGAGCGTTCGGGGGGCTCCAGTACAAGAGGCTTGGCGGAATGTGAAATGAGTGGAAACTACAAGCCTCTGGGTTCAATGGGTTTCCCGGGCCCTGAGTGTGGGGAACGCGCCGGAGCAAACACGGGCCATTTGCATCAGGTCCACAAACGTGAACTACGATCGCGGAACGGGACCTTAGCTCGGAGACGTTCCGACAACAACGCCATGCCTAATGAGCTGAGCCGCAGGAGTAACTCAACAGTTGACTCCGCTGCCTTACATTGGTCCTCCCCCTGGTAAAAGGTTTGAGCCTTGAATCCAGACTCACAGTCAGAGTGAAGTGGAATGTCACTTCAAAGAGTGACCAACTTCTACCCTTGACATCGGAGCTATGTGTTTTTGGGCGGTTTGATAAGCTACCTTTTTGTGCAAACTCTGCAAGCCACTCAGCATATCAGCCCAGAATTGTTCTCCTATGGGATCCTTTACCAGCGTGGCGTCTTGAATGCTGGTGAATGTGACCTGGATCCTATACTGCTTTGGAGTTCTGTGCAGAGGATCTCCTGTAGTCATCCGTCTGTTAGCGCTTGTCATGTTTTCAACTCCTCCGCCACTGCCCAGGACACTAAAGCGGCCCCTCTCCCGCTTACCGTCGCTGACTGTAGGGGGCCGCTTCAGGATGCCAGGACCTGTGAGGTAAGGGGGGAGGGGGGGGCCTTGGTGGGAGCTGACATCAAGCGATGCATCTGGCATTTCCTAATCCTTTTATCAGAACTTTTATCCGTTTCATAAGTTAATTTGTCCAGGGAGCAATGTGCAGCAGTGGATGAGATGTACTTAGTCCTGAATTGATATATTTTATTGATATTTCACAGGACTCAAAAATAGACTCATTTATTAGATCACTACTGTTGTTGCCCAGTAGAATATTCCCAACGTCGAGTCAAGTGAGTTGACGAGCAAATTATATCAACGACATATTTGACACATCGAATGATTTCAATGAAAAAAAACAGGAAGTGCCAAGTGATTTGAATCTACAGACTGTCAGGTTTGAAATCTTTATTAGGATGTCTGTCTCCCCCTGGACACACCTTTGTGTCATCTTCAGACCTACTTTATGTCACTCACGGAATGGCGGCAAGTGGATTCGGTGCAGGACCTTGCCAAATCTCCGCTAATGATATGAGGGAATGAGTTGATTTATTCCTGCGGAAACCCTGCCTATTCATTGAGCTTCCTAATGAAGTGATTTTCCATTCAGGTTGTGATCTCTCCAAATGCCACCTTTGTCACAATGTAATGTCACATTTCCATGTTCAAACGTCAACTTCTTATCCCACTGCCTTTGTCATTTCAGTATTGGAGGAATTGGTTTAAATATGGTGAAAAGTATTGATTGATATAACCACCTCATAACTAATCATTTTTCAGAAAGTATAGGGGCTTCATCGAATTGCTAACTCATTTAATTGCGTTTTAGGGCTTACACTTAATTTAGCCAAAATCCATTTTATAATAAAAACTCATAACTTTCATTATAAATGGTCAATTGTCACATTGTCCATGTGTTCGTGCCATTTTACTTTCAATGTTTATTTATTGATTGACAGCTATTGATTAAATGATAACTGGGTTAAGTTCCTCACGCTCTCAAATCCCTTTCAGCATTCCAATAATCAAGGTCGGCATCCCTAACCATATGTGTTGCACTTGTGTCGACCCTAACATGCATTCACATGTACCTTCGATCCATCCATAGCTCAGACAGTCGTGAGTGAACTCTAAATAAAAGCCTTCAGGACTCTTGTTTCCAATGGTCTTTCCAAGTCCGAGAAAGACATGGATCCCAGTGGATTGATAGGAAATGGTAGCTCTGAGCTGAAAAGATATGCGGTAAGTATTTCTTGCTTGTTCTCATATAGAATAATGAAACTGCTCCGTTTAGGTGCCTTTTCAATATAGCATTGTATTAGGCAGTCTATTGTTGTTTGATGAGAGTGGTACACTTGTCATCCAATGAAATGTTGCATGGCTATTTTGTTAAAAAAAACATCATTAAAAAAAAAAAAAAAACATGCAGTTGTTAAGTATTTGTCACAATTGAAAATCTTTCATTTGATTGCTTATTTGACTTGATGGCGTTTCTAAACAATTCATAAACTACAGTGAAAGGTACATTTAGAACTACAGAAGAATGGTAACCTTAAAAGAGAATGTGGCACTGCAATAAACAACACCTCATTTTTATTTGATCAGGATTGCTTTGATGCAGAGCGGGATTGAATGTGTGCCAGGCTATTGATGCATCAAAACCCATCTGTTTGTAACCAAACACATCCTCTGTTCTCTTCCAAACACTTGAATTGTTTTAAACAATCTCCGGAAGATATTTTGAAGGCCTTTCAAACGCACAACCCAAAAGGGAAGGGGAGTAAACTGTGTCTCTTAGAGTGATAGCGTAGAGCGTCGTCCCTCCGTACGGAGCAAGACAGACTTAGCAGCCAGAGCAGATCAAATGAGCAGCAGGACAGCTCCTGTCATGATGCGTTAGCGACGGCTTTGTTACTCGACAGCAAACTCCTTCGACACAAAGCACTCATACCTACGGCCCCTTTCAGACAACAGATACTACATGCACAATAGGTCACACACTTAAGACTGCGTTGGCAACTTTAATGAGGGATAATTAGTAAATAAATAGAATCTGTAAACACTACTTTGTTCTGTTTTCTTGTAGCTACAGATATCTTCATAATGACCCTGAATGAGTGGTAACGAAGACAGGGCCTTGCAAGGATCTAGTTTGTTTTTCCCTCCCATCAAAAACAAATTAGCGTAATGGCTTTAACGCAGTGTTTTGATCACCAGTGTACACTTTATCATTTCTAGATGAGCATGTTCTATTTGGCTAACCCTTGTGACAGGGAACCCTATAAAATGGTACTCAAAGGTCCTGTGAATATTAGAGACTAGAAACTTTGTAAACAATATTTGTAGCATCTTGCTTTTTTGTACCCACTCCAAGATATTTATATTTACCCATAGCACTTCCATTTTGTAAAAAGAATACTTGATTATGTTCTAGCTGCAGTTGAGCTGGTGTGTAAATGTGGCCTTAGGGACACACAGCAACTACAACAGAGAAACCCATTGGATATCAATATATGTCTGTTTTCTATCCCATTTCTCTTTGTATTTGCCTTGCTTTGTTTCCACATAGAAAGTGGTCAAAATGACTACGGTAACTGTTGGTGAACAACTATTTTATTCCTGAAAGTTCAGAAATAGCAGGAGAAAAGCAACCAGAGCTCCCGGTAGGTAAACAACGCGCTGTTTGTTTTTTCAAAGCGTAAAGCATGCTGTACTTCACCAGATCAATCTGACAACTATTACTAATTCACAAGAGAGCCTGTCTTTCATGTCTTGTGATTTTTGAAGGGAAAAGAGGTTAGGCACTCTCCAGTAGTTCAGATACGGCAGTGTAGGTGCTGTGGCCGAGCACATCCCAAGAAAACCCTGGACCACCAACACATCTGGAACAGCTGTCAATCCCACAAGGTTAATGGGATAGTTTATCTGAAGTAACTGGCGCGGGCACCCTTTTCGCTCCCTGTGGCATGTCGCACCATTTGCTTTGATGATTGAGATCCATTTGGAGGTAGTAGGGGATGCATCAGAAGGACTGGAGAAAGGGGGACACAAGGTATATTAAGTAGAGAGCTTTTTTTTTTCTTTCTTTAAGTGCCGTGCCTCCATTATAGTACCGCATCTCTGTCTTGATAGAGAGGAGATCAGTTGAAGTGTCCGGCTATACTTCACCTGTGTTGGTCTCATCCAAATTCTTCTCTAAGTCAGAACATTTTATTTATAAAGCGCCTTAAGATACAAGATGCTGTACAACATAAAAACATAAAATAACAATACATATACATTTAAAACTGCACCGAAGGTAAAACAAGTGAGTTTTTATCAGCTTCTGAAAGACATCCATTGATTCTGTATTTTGTTTTACCTACCAGGGGAAGACAGCTCCAGAGAGTCGGAGCTACAACTGTTAAAGCCCTGTCACCATTCGTTTTTTAGCATAGACTTTGAAACAGCCAGAATGCCTTGGTCAGAAGACCAGAGCGCTGGCTGGGATCGCTCCGAGGCCAGGGGATAGAGTTGGGTGCTGATGTGTGGGGGAGTCATGGTTGGTGTGTAGCTGTGGGAGGTGGAGGGGGTGGATCTCTGGAGAATGTCAGGGACTAGATCGGGGTGTTATATGCATTAAAATACCAAAGGGTCACAAGGTCATGCAGAAGGATAAACTGGCTCAGTGTATTACTGAATTATTCCATTTAATCCCATGACCCGCTGTGCATTATCTGCAAACCATGAACAGTTGGTTGGGACGGTGACATTTTCTGAAAGAGAACACATTCTCACACGCAC
>JAVQIZ010241647.1:0-20188 GCA_036023535.2 Galaxias brevipinnis | reverse complement strand
GAGAGAGAGAGAGAGAGAGAGAGAGAGAGAGAGAGAGAGAGAGAGAGAGAGAGAGAGAGAGAAATAAAGGCGGTTGGCATCTAAGATGAAAGCGGTGAAGGAGAAAAAAGGGGTCTAGGGGAAGGCTGGGAGGAGGGTGGGGTAGTGGTAGCAGCGACGGGGGTGCATGCCAACGAGACAGCATCGCAGCGAAGAAGTCAGAGAGATTAAAGTGAGCAGATGATTATGTAAGCAATCGGCCGACAGGAGGAAACACATAAAAAAAAAGAGGAAAGAGGCTGTGTGTACCATTTGGGCCAAGCTGGAGAGCTTGCCCACACGGCTGGCTTCAGTGTAATCTGTCTTTCACTGATTGCTCTCGAGATGAAAGAGCAGGCCACTCTTAACCTAATAAGTAGCCCTCTTGTTTTACAAGGACTGACTGGGGCAGGCTGGGGGCATACAAATCTGCATGACATATCGAACCTCACATTAAACTTGACTATTACAAAGCATACTATACAGGTCCTTCCAAAAAATATTAAAGCAATTGATAGTAGTAGTTATTTTGTTACTAAAATATGTTGACTACTGTAAGTATTCTCCACACTGTAATAATATGGATAAATTTCCCTGTTGTGTCTCCTTTCTTCTTTAAAAGTCATGTATAGCCATCTCGCTTGGTTTACAGTAAGCCCATGGAGCTCACAGATATTTGGTGCGCGCTAACCTGGTCACTAGTTCTATTTAAAAGCAGCCTCAATGTGTTGATCCTGGCAGCGTTCAAAGCAGGCAGCACTGCAGATGGCTTTGTTAAACAAGGCCCAATATTCATTCCCTGAATTCATATTATAGTGCTGGCATGCAGTCCTTTCAGAGCATGGTTGGATGCGGTGTTGAAATTCTTGAAGGTATTCAAATGATTGGAGCTAAATAGCATAGTTATTACTGTGAAGGGAATATCTAACATTTCTTTCTACACAGAGATAGAAGAGATATTTCAGAAAGATATTTACATAGCAAACCAATGGCAGGGGAAGAGGGGGGATGTTGGGTTGTCACAGACACAGAAAGGCTATTCTGTCCATTAACTAATTGTGATGTGGGTGCTCTGAAGTGTGTCCGAGTAATGAACATGTGCTGGGGGAGGTCAGGCAGATTGCTCCATCAACCAGCCAATGAACACATGGCTTGGTTTTGTTCCATGTCCTCTCTCTTGTACTCCAGAATTTTAACCAGAACAGATAATGATTAACGGCTTCCTCATTATGATCCTGGGGATGGATTCCTCCTATCTTAAAAATCTAAGCTCATACATTACTCTGACAACTACTTTTCTAAAGCTACCCCCCTCCCCCCTCCATCAATCATAATGGCAGAACAACTGAATACCAACAGCCTCCATGAAAACAAAGCCATCCATCATAAAGAATAATTTGTTATTCATTGACAACGTGAGAACAGTTTGTGTGTGTGTGTGTTTGTGTTTGTGTGTGTGTGTGTGTGTGTGTGTGTTTGTGTGTTTGTTTGCGTGTGTGCGTGTGTGCGTGCGTGTGTGTGTGCATGTGTTGGGTAACCTAAATGACTGGTAGTTATATTCAGATCAGTGATCACTATTGAAGGTATGTGTTGAACTCCTCAGTAAGGACTCTTAACGCTTCAATTGTGAGATGACAGATGTTTGGAAGCACATTAGATTTGGGAAAGTTGATACTAGTTATTTGGTGGTATATCCAAAGTAAACACATTCTACTTGTTACGCCTAAAAGATGCCAAGCAAAAGTGAGAGCTGTGACAGATATCGCTATACAAAAAAGGGTTTTGAGAAATGAATCGGAAACTCATCAATACCTTTAGTTCATATAAAGGCTTTATGGCCATGGCTACCCTACATGTTGGTTATCTATCTAGCTAGAGCGTAAATTGCTTCTCATTCCATTACATGGACCTCCTTCAACCTGAGGGGAAGCAATGGACATTGCCAGAGAAAATGTGTTTAATGGTACCTATATCAGACCAGGCTATATTGCTGAAAGAAGCTCATTAATGGCTGGTATAGCGCATCACCACATAAAAAAAACAGTCAAAAGAGGCTTGTGTGTGTGTGTGTGTGTGTGTGTATTTGTGTGTATTTGTGTGTGTGTGTGTGTGTGTGTGTGTGTGTGTGTGTGTGCGTGCGTGCCTGCGTGTTTAGACATTTTCATCTGTCTCACTCCATCCTAATTACCTTTATTGGCTGGCAATAAAGTGTTATTTCAGTCAGTCAGAATAAATTAGCTAGACATCTGGAATGACATGGCATAATATTTATAAATCTCAGTACATCTGCTTGTGGGACTAGATGTGGGTTCTATGTAGACTGACCAAGTGCTCAAAACTGTAGCAGCTGGTCTTTGAAATAATGCATGACATTCATGTGTATAGCCTACTTCATTCATCAACATTGTAGAGTGAAATGTACTCCTCTAAATGTTTCTGTGCTCATGAAAGGCCTTGATGAACTTGTACACATATGCACTCTTCCTATTTTGGTCACCTGTCAATATCTAATTAGTTCGGCAAAGTCTAATGCAGGATTAAGCTATGGGCCTTTGTGCAGCATTTGGGAGGTTTTGTGTCACATATTCAATAGATTCATTTTGTTTTGAAATTCAGTTTGAAGGCAAGGTCTTAACATAACAGTCTTGGGCTAGGAGGACTCATTTAACCTCAGCAGTTAACCAATCAGATTCATCCAATGAAAGGAAAGGAAAATGCAGGAGAGTGCTTTTTTGTCAATATGCTTGGCTCAGCATTCTAACAAAATCACACAGCATCATAGTGACATCTGGTGGCTATATACAAGCCAAATGAACAGCAGGAAGCCACAAACAAATGTGTGGTTACATAAATACATGACAGGATGGCAATGTTAGATTTGTATAGTATGCACCATTTTTATTTTGTTCATAATAAAAACTGCTTTGCACATCACTCTACAGAGGCAGAGAAATTATGTATTATATTGTAGTAATAATAAATAGGCTAATTAATAAATGCTAGGGAGAGGCATTGTTTATAAATATATTTCATAGCGTGTCTTACTATCCAGAGGCATTGGTTAAAAGTTTAATAATCATGTATGATGTCTTTATTCCAGAGGGGATCGTAGGAGAACTGTTAGTGGGCGGTATTAACCCGTGGACGAGGATCGGTTGAAAGGTGAAAGGGGATCGTTTTCATTTTGTTGTCTTTTGTGCAAAGCAGAAGAGTGGAGCCCGACCAAGCAGCCGCGACTCTTCCCTCTTCCCCGAATCCTCTTAAATCTCCCTCCCGAACCTCTCCCCTTCTACCCTTGCCACCCTACCCTCCCCCTGAACATATTTCAAGGGACGGATTAGGTAAGAACTTTTAAATATAACGGCTTTTCTGTTTGAGCTAAAGGTGGTTGAACGGTGCGCCTGAGTGAGTTTGATAGGCCTCTCAGTATGCTAGGGCCCGACTACTCCCTGGAACGGGAGGCTGTCTTGCTAGCCTTCATAGCCCGTAATAATCCTATCGTCTCGGTCAATTTTAGCTTATAGAAAGGTGCACCATTTCTGATATGTCATTAAAAATAGCTGATAACTCATAACAAGTTCATCAAGTAACACTGTTTCTTTGGACAACCCTTGCACCTGTTCCAGTACGAATGACTCATGATGCTGCGATTGCTAACAATGTAGTAGCGTAGCTAGCTTAGCTAGTTAGCACTAACTGCGTTGCAATCGCGCTAGAGACAGTGCAATGTAAATCACTGAGCATCGTCGCACACATGCAACTCTATGATCTAGAAATTTATTTAGCTAGTGGGCTATGTAACTTGGATTGTACAGCTTCAAAATGTAACTAGCTAACGACGTTAACGGTATTCCAGCCTGGGCAAATATAGATAACGCAGCACGTATTCAAATGTTTCACTGGCTATATTGTGCAGCATCAGTATTCCGAGACGATCCATCACTTAATGCCCACTCTCTTAGCAAGTCGTTTTTGTGTCATTGACTTTTGGGGATGCTATATCACGTGCCACTATTTAAGTATCTGTACTCCGGATAATCACTGAAATCTTTTGCTGTCGTCTTGGATTTTAAGGTTACTTTTGTAAATGCTCCGTATCTGTCTCTTCTTCTTTGCAGAACACTTGTGACCAAATATTCTTCTTGGCCAGTCAAGTCTTCATACACTGCAACAGCCATGGATTCTGGTGTGGTTGAAGGAGGACTCAATGTCACTCTAACTATTAGGCTGCTCATGCATGGAAAGGTCAGTATGCAAAGCAGTTAGTTAGAACCATGCTTACTTTGTATAGACATCACAGTGAGTAATAAAGAAGCACACTTAACAAACATGATTATCTTTTAGGTTCAAACATTGCTGCTTTCACTTTCACAATGTTTTCTTCCTTTTTAGGAGGTTGGAAGCATTATTGGAAAGGTATGTTGTCTAAGCTGTCTCCCTGTATTGAGTCCAGTGATACAGTGTTATCATAAATGTTAGTCATGGTTCTGTTTGGTAAACATGGTATTTTGTGTTTTCCCTGCAGAAAGGAGAGTCTGTGAAGAAGATGAGAGAGGAGGTAAGCCTCGGTACTCTTAAGACTTGACCAATAAGGGAGTTGGTGTCTTGATCGATATGTCAACCGATTTCCTACGACTCATGCCATAGTATAATGCGGTTTACATGTGACTGGGATGTGTGTGTTTTTAAAAAAAAAAATTATAGTATGTGTCATTTCTCCACCTTTTTTAGAGTGGTGCTCGTATCAACATCTCAGAGGGGAACTGCCCGGAGAGGATCATCACCCTGGCAGGGCCCACCACCGCCATCTTTAAAGCCTTCTCCATGATCATAGAGAAACTGGAGGAGGTTGGTGGGGAAACCACTGCCTGCACTTCACACCCAACAATCACTGAGAGTTGACAAAAATGAATTGAAAAATGTGACAAACCATAGTCTCCGCGCTCAATTGCCTTGTCTTGTTCACTGCAGGACATAAGTAGCTCAATGACCAACAGCACGGCCACCAGCAAACCCCCGGTCACCCTGCGCATTGTTGTGCCAGCTAGCCAGTGTGGCTCACTCATAGGCAAAGGTGGCTGCAAGATCAAGGAAATCAGAGAGGTTAGTTCCCACAATTTAAAAACAGAGCTCCTTGTCTCGTTTAATGTAGACATGTATCCGTTATGTTTTAGATATCTGACTATAGATTTGGACTTGTTTTTCTTTTTTGTATGATTTGTTTTGTTTTAATTCCTTTTTTTTAATTCACCTTTTGCTGAATGTATTCTTTAGTCGACAGGAGCTCAGGTACAGGTAGCAGGGGACATGCTGCCTAACTCAACGGAGCGTGCCATAACCATTGCAGGGACTCCCCAGTCCATCATCGAGTGCGTTAAGCAGATCTGCGTCGTTATGCTCGAGGTACATTATTCACAGAGAGAAGATACATTTATGTTTAAACCAGTGTCTTTAGCTTCCAAGCCTGGCATGCATTTGGCCATTTTAAGGCTAATGCTAAATTAATAATTATGTGTTGTTTTTTTTTCCACCTCTAATGTTTTTGTTTTCCTTAGTCCCCGCCTAAGGGAGTTACCATCCCTTACAGACCCAAACCCTCAGGCTCTCCTGTCATCTTTGCAGGTGGTCAGGTAAATATCATGGTATACTAAATGTGCTGAGAGTTTAGATTCAAAGTTCCTGCATATTTAATTGTGTCGTTATCACAAATGTTGCTAAAAACCTCAGAAGTGTTTACTTTTAACTGACCATTTACATACTGACTCTTTTTGACACGCTCCATGGCATTGTTCTCATACTGGAGACATCCAAGGACAATTGTGTGTGTGTGTGTGTGTGTGTGTGTGTGTGTGTGTGTATCTACACATATATATATATATATATATATATTATATTATATAGTGTGTGTGTTCCCTCATCCTAAGCGTCTGTACTATCTCATTGCAGGCATACGCTGTCCAAGGGCAGCACGCCATTCCACAGCCTGACGTAAGTGAAGGTCCCTCTGTAAGTGAGCCCATATATTTACACCTACGGTCCTGGGTAGCCATGGCACCCCTCTGTTTGACTTCCATCCCGTACCTTCCTCTATTTCCCTCCCTCTTCTAACCACCCCCCAGTTACATTTGGAATAAATAATGTGAAACAGTGTCTCGTTAATTTAAAAATGTATTTGCTACTGTTAACACAATTCTTCAGTCACAGCTCCATTTTTCCATTCATTTCATTTCTTCTTGCATAATCACTATGGTTCTTTAATTAAATGAATTGTCCAATTGGTATTTTGGGAAAGGAGAATGTGATTTAATGATTTTTAATCTTTGATCTTTCTTCGGTCCACTCTATAAGCAAGCTTCTGTTGGGTTGCTTCAGTCATGGCAGCTATTGACTGAGCAGAATGCTATTAGACGTTATTTATTGTTCTCTGTTATTGTCGGACTAATTTGCTGCTATGCCCACTAGAACCTTTTTATGCCTTGCTTATAATATGTCTGTCATTGAACCTCCTTTCTTGCTTCTCTTTCCCTTCGTTTGTTTCTCTTCAGCTTACCAAACTTCACCAGCTGGCAATGCAGCAAAGCCCCTTCCCTATTGCCCCAAGCAACCAGGGCTTCCAGGGTGAGCGAAGTGATTCTTTCTCAAGATGTTTCATCATCAAAGGTTCAGTTTTCTAGCTCGGCTAGAGTAATTTCTAACATAGTTCTCTTTGTCTGTTTTTTTTTTTCTAGCTGGGATGGATGCTTCTGCACAAACTGGCTCTCATGAGCTGACCATTCCAAATGATGTGAGTTTAGTTATGTTATTATATTATGTTTAGTTTTGTTTTCTTTTCAAATCTGAGCTAGCTATGCATATTGATCCTGAGCTGTCATGAGTTCCTCTCGTACTGGTACTTGCACCGTCTAACAAACTCCCTATCCCGCGCAGCTGATTGGCTGCATCATCGGCCGTCAAGGGGCGAAGATCAATGAGATCCGTCAGATGTCAGGAGCTCAGATCAAGATTGCCAACCCTGTGGAGGGCTCCTCCGACAGGCAGGTCACCATCACCGGCTCCCCCGCCAGTATCAGTCTGGCCGAGTACCTGATTAACGCCAGGTAAGAACAGGTTGCATGTCGATATTGGCAGAACAAGCAAAACCACAGCTTTTTATGGAATTATAAAAGCCTCAAATAATTTGCTAAGCGTGTTTTGGAATGGGTTGTTCTTGAACGGGATTTCTCATGTCGGGTTGTGTAGGCTGTCGTCTGAGGCGACAGGACTCGCTGCCAACTGACACAGATGGTCTTCATCAGCACGTCACGTAACCCCCCTTACTTTTTACCGAGAGGTCCCTCACTGAAGTTAATGCAAAAACCAAGTAACTCTGAACTTACCTTTTTCTCTCTTCCCTTTTGGTTCAAAAACGCCTACTCAGCTGTAATTACATCATAAATGTATTGGTATTTTTATTTATTTATGACGTTTTTAAACTCCCTTTGCATATAGTTTTTTAAAGTTGTTTTCTTCTGTTGTATTTTATTTCTGTATATCTGTTATTACCTTACTGATAGCTGAAAAAATGTTTTTGAAAAATCTGAAAATGCATATAATGTGTTTTTTATGTCAGATTTTTCTTATAAAATGGAAAAAATTATGAAAAAAGACCCCATAACATTATAAATGGACTGTTCTATCCCTTTGTCTGATGAATATCTATTTATTTTATTTAAGATACCACTTTGTGTTATTGTTCACTGATATTTGCCATTCTCTATCTAAGCGGAACTTCCTGAACGAGGCATTGTGGGTATTGAGTATATGCGGGTGTAAATGACGTACAATTGTAATGAAAACGATGATTAGGTCAGAAATTAACTAGAGTTGGAGGAGTATTTTAAACTGCATTTTGTGTCACTTTTATTTGCTGTATAATTATGTTGTCATTCCTGTTTCCATCCGTTTCATTTCGTGATCAGGACATTTGAGAATCCTTGTGTGTTGAATTCTGACTGGGTGGGTGGAGTGGTTTGGGCTTGGTCACTTTGAGAGGGCCTGAGGGGAAAGATTTTTCTGTTCTCTGAAATTACTAAGCTATGGTAAAGATGATGACAATAGTAATAAATTATAACATTGAAATGTTTGTTTTCAATAGAGAATATTTTTTTTAACTGCAGGGCTGGGGGAATGCTGCAAGGGGCAAAAATAAATAAGACATTGGTCTTTATATAATTATATCATGCTGAGGTATTAAATTAACTAGAAGAAGAAAATATAGTTAACACTAGTTTCCTGCTATCCTTTTTTGCCTGGGTCAGATTTTATTTTTTATTATTCTTTGCAGGATGAAGAAACTCACGTTTTTGTGCACGTTTTTGAAATATTGTAGATTTGGGTGCAATTGAATTGTTGAACAACTTAAATACAGAAATAAAAAGATGTGAAATGCTGAAACTATTGCTGCCTTTTAGTGTATCTCTGACTTGCATAGTAACCAGTAATTAATCTCTGGTTTGTTTACTAACAATTTTTATAACAGGTTCTCCTAGTGCACACACTAAACAAACACATGTTACATTTTTACCAATACAGTTTTTTATTGTTGATCATAATATTTAGGTTTTGATATAATTCCTATGTTACAGATACAATGTGCAATGCTGTATAAAAACAAAACTTCTATTTAAATTCAAAAGGATACTTATTATATGACTGTACCACCACAGAGAAGTATACTATTTCCGATTTGGCAACTTCATCTGTGATCTTAAAGGGATGTGTATTCATAACTCGGTGGAAGGTGAAATATAAATATTATTGGGTCAGCTGCAGATCTTAATCAGTAATGATGTTCTGACGTTCTGTGAGGATTTTCATTCAAAGTCGACTTATTTTTCTTACCAACATCAATTCATTAACAAATCAAAATGCTAGTGAAATAATACTTTTAGGATAAAAAAGTGTAAACTTTCTCACAAAATATAAAACGGACACGATCCAAAACAAATTTTAAACGTGTAATCATGCATTTGTTCATAGGGCTGCATACCGTTTAGTCTTATATTTTATCTTACACATTAAAATAAATTTTGACATTTCTCATGTGATGTTTTGGACATTATTCCTAGGAATGGTACAATGAGTTAGTGTAGGGTTGATCAGGCTCTTTTCAAAGCGAGGGTCGAGGTTTCAGAGGGACATAGTGAAACAATGAGTCTGTGTGTGCGCCCCTGTGTTCTATTTTTTTTTTTTTTGCTGAACTGGAGAAGTGGCTAAAGTTACCTGGTTGAACTATTTACCTAAACCCACTATCAAAAACCCTAACTGAAAGTAAATGACATTGGTCTGATGTCAAAAGCTGCCAAAAAGTTCTGCTGTCAGTTTATGACAAATCCCCCATTGCTGTCTGATGTAGGTTTGCTAACAAACAAACCCCTATTGCTCCATGAGACATCATCAGTCAACTTGTCATAGTCTGAGAATCGTTTTGGGTCTGACCCCTTGTGACAACAGCAATGTCCTGCCTTAGACCAACAGGTGGTGTAGGCTCTGTGATGATTGTTCTCTGTAAGGTAGCTGTAGTTTTTCTATGTTAGTGTCCCAGTGCCTTTGGGTCTAAGGAAGGCCAGCGTGAGGCCATTGAGGAGACCCTTGCATGGGCCCTGGTTGCGAGCCTGAAGAGACCCAGGCTCCGGTGCTGCTGGACGGGCGACTAGGCTCGCCGCTCCCGGGCTGATCCAGCTCGGCGCTGTCGCAGTCGGAGTCATCACACAGGGCTCGAGTCTGAAAAAAAGGGGGAAGGCATTTGGGGTGAGGTCAGACTAAATAAGTTACCTAAAACAAACAGAAAATCGTATCGTGTCTTTTGTTAAATCGAAAAATCTAGGACAAATAAAGTAGGTAGGTCTACAGAAGGGTAATTCATGGGGGAAAAGTCTTGGTTACGACCAAAGTCTCTCACCTCGCCGGCATTCTGCGTGCCATCCAGCTGAGCCTTGGCTTGGGCCAAAACACTTCCGTCTCTCTCCAGCAAGCCGTCCAGCGCCTGGGCCGAGTCGGTGTTGTCAACCGGGATCTCGGAGCCTTGCGACAGCAGGTCATCGCTGCGGTAGTCCAGCCTGTCGTCCGTGTTGGTGCTGACGACGTCGGGCGTGCCGCTATGCGAGTGGTCGGTGGTGTGGCCCTCTTCACCGTCGGACACGGAGAGGTTCTCTGAGCTGAAAGTGGACACCGACTGGCACTTGGTGATGCTGGTCGGACGTCTGGTGAGGCAGCACGGAGCCGGAGAAATTCAATAATTGTTGCTGCACGTACATTTTTGTTCAGAAAATCACTTTAAAATCTCCATTAACTAAATCAAGAACATCTAATTAGAAAAAAGATGGCTGATAATTGCTATGCAACTGGCTAAAAATAGCATTCAATTGTTAAGTCTTCTTCCTGTGTAAAACAGCGAGCCACCGTAGTAGATTTGATAAGATAATGGAAATGGAATGTGTGTGAGTCCTAATATTTTGTTCTGAAGGACAGAAACTTACTCACCGTCTCCTTGGCAACTCCACCTCACTATCAACCTCCCCCTCTTCCTCCTCCGATGACACTCCACGCCTCTATAGACAGGCACAGGAAACAGTAGCAGTGACGAACACGTTAGTTGGAGAAGACTACACATACGACATACTTAGATACATACATACCTACCTACCTACATACATACATGCATACATACGTACATATACGTACATACAAACATACATAGTACATACTTAGATACATACCTACCCACATAAATACATGCATACATACATAAACATAAATTATACTTAAGCACAGCTTATCCTGGATCCTTCACCTGTTTGCGTGAAATAGCTGCCCTGTACAGAATTGCAGAGGGCGTTAGGTGTTGACTTCCAATGCCTCCGGAAGCCCCGCGAGGTAACCTCACTGCTCCCGCTCCATCCTCCTTATCCTCTCCATCGTTGGGCAACCGAGGGGAGCCCAGGACAGACCCCCTCCCCGCTGCGGCTCCCCTCCCGCATGGCGAGTCGGGGCTGCTGGAAAACGGGAAGGACGCCGCGTCTTCGCTGGGCGTGTCACTGCGTGGCGGCGTCTCTGTGAGGTCATCCAGCCCTGCTGCCCCCGCCTCAGAGACTCCCCCTAGACCCGCTGAGGCGCTGAGGCTGCCCCCTCGCTCCAAGCCGCCTGGCTCTCCCTTGCCCTTGCCTTCGGCCTCCATAGTGCTGCAGATGAGGTCAGGGCTGGAGGAGGACAGCTGCCTTTGGGGCTGCTCGTGTCCCAGGCACCTCAGGGCAGCGCTGGGCTCCAGGAGCTGCTTTGAGGGGCAGGTACTGGAGCCGTTGGCCTGTGTGGAGGAAGCATCCCCACTGGGGGTTGACTGCGTGGCCTTTAGGCCTGCTAGGTCTCCGCTGCTGCCCTTGCCCGGTTTGCGGTGGCGAGTCTTGACCCGGCGGGAGCGGCTAGGGGAGGTGGAGCCACGGTTCGGGCAGTTTGGGATCGTGACCTGCATCACTGTGGAGTCCAATTTGGGAATAATCATCTCTGACTTTAGAATGTCTGGCCTGAGAGAAAAGGGGAAAGACGTGTGCCATTTTCATATTTTAGACTTTTTTTTATCATCCTTTCGGGTACAATGAGAATAAAGCTCTGACCTACGTAGTTAGTCAGTTATGTACCGACACATAAAGGGTGGAGTGTTAAAAGTGTTAAGAGAGCGTTAAACCTTGTTTATGGATCTCACCTTTTCCCAGAGGGCAGTTTCTGTGGGACATTCCTCTTCTTGATGAGCTTGTCCATGGAGTTGGAGGAGCCGCTTTGCCTAGAGCTGTGGTGCTTGAACAGTCCTGGGTACTTCTTATCTAAGGACTGCTCCCTCCTATTGGAAATGATAGGATGCAACCCATGTATTCATTTTCTGGGTGTGTGTGTGGTAAACGTGCTCCATAGTTTAGAGCTATAAAGTTGTGCTCTAAAGTTTCGGTGTTTATTTTTATTTTATAAGCCACACACTTCTCATCTCCCTACACATTTAAATAATAGGACTTTGCTGTGCACTTCAATGTCTGAATGATTTGTTTTGATGCAGGTGTCACATTGGCGACCATTATGAGCCCCCCCTCCTCCTCCTCCCCTGAGTGAATTGCGTTGGGTGTCTAAAACAGCGCTATATCAAATGCAATCAGTTGTTATTATTATTATTTTTATTATTATTATTATTATTATTACAATTTCTCATTAATTTCTTAGGGCAGTGGGGCATATTGATGGGCGACTCATCACAGCTGTACCTCTGCAGCTCCTTCTCCTTTAGCTCCAGCTGCAGCATGACGGCGTTGAGCTCCATGTAGAGGTTGTTGGCTCTCTCCAGCTTCCTCTCATAGTGCTCGCGGATGTCCAGGGCATGTCTGACAAGAAAAGAAGGAAAGAAAACACTAATAACACAAATGTTTCCGCATGAGAGGAGTCACAATGCTGCGCAATAGAATTGCACTCGGGACATTTTTGTTTATCTCTTGAGGGGAGATAAAGGCAGGATGTCGAATCAAAATGGAACTGAGGATAAAACTGCCCTTCAACTGACCTGGTAAAGTTAAGAATATACTAGACTTACTGTATCATCATGCACAGTTAGCGAGAGGCTATTCTGGTACATCCCATCATTTCAAGCAGCAGAGTAACCATGAGAACAGCGGCAGTGAGGTAACGGACCTGAGCTCCTCTCTGCGTCGATTGATCAATTCCTCGTCCAGCCGATGCAAACATGTACCTTCTGACTTAATCTTCTCAAAGTGCTGCTTCACCTCCTCCCGCCACTCAGCCTGGGGATGACGCGCACGCGCGCACACACACACAAACACACACACACACACACACACACACACACACACACACACACACACACACAGATAGATACACACATGAAGGTTTGTGTGTATGTGAGCTTAGATGCTTAATTTATTTATTAGGGGTATTGCACAGTAGAATGCTTACCTGAGATTTAAAGTAAGTCTCCTGTGGGGTGGAGAGAACATCAGCTGATGCTATATCTAGATGAAGAAGGATCTGGCGGAAAGAGGGTCTATTTCTGGGTTTACAGTTCCTGCAAAGCCAAGAATATATTTTCAGAGGGACAACTTTGCACGTTAAGCACGTGCAGTCAAATCAATATGGGGCTGACTGAGCCTATTTAACCTGCTAAAGAAAACAGATGCCTCCCCGTGCAGCCATATTTGATCTAATTTCATCCATGCATCATGCTATTACAATTGTGTCCCTTCTTGAACCCGCTCTCTATCATTTTTCCCTCTTCACACTCTTAGTCACTTTTTTTGTCTATCCCTTTTATACCCCCCTCTTATCTTTTCCCTATTACCTCTGATTCTGAACTCTCACTCCTATTCTCATCTCTCAGCCTCCACTCACCAGCACTGTCGGAGGAGTATCTTGAAGCCGTCCGGGCAGCTCTCAGGGATGGGCAGCTGCAGGCTGTTGTTGCCCACGCCCCAGATGATGGCTGAGGAGTCCACATCCTTGTAAGGGACCTCTCCGGTCAGCATCTCCCACAGCACCACTCCAAAAGACCTGCATAGCCCCAAAACCACCAAACCGTTCATCTACCTGCCTTTAATGCAATGTTTCGACTCTACATGATGTGTCAAAACAATGAGAGTGTACCATATTCCCAATAGTTAGATGTCCTTTTTGTTTAAGTAATCAGACAGGACATTAATGTACTGTGTTGAATGGTGTTGTTCAGGGTTTTCAAACACTCACCAGATGTCCACCTTCTCCGACACAGGCTCATTCCGAATGACCTCCGGGGCCATCCAAGCCACTGTGCCGGCAAATGACATCTTGGTGCTCTTGTCACTGAGCTCCTTGGAAGTGCCAAAGTCGGAGATCTTCACCAGGTCATCATGGGTAATCAGCATACTAAAAGAGTAAAAAAAAAATTAAAAAAAATCTCATTCCTTGTTGAAGTAAAAAGACAACTACTGCAAAGTCAATATCAGGCATATCAAATGCATATTAATTAAATGATTCTCTTTATACTGTGATCAAAGATATCGAGCTAAAAATCACTCAACAATCTTTACTTAATTAGAACATTATAGATTCCCTTTGAGCACAGATGAATGTTTCTGATGAAATTAGGATCGTAACAAGTTCAAATGAATGGCCGTTGATTGTAACTGATGTGTTCCCGGACTGTGTCTGTCACAGCTGCAGCTAGACTGTGACTCACTTGGGGGACTTGAGGTCTCTGTGGATGATCTTGTGGAGGTGCAGGTAGTTCATGCCCCCGGCAATACCCATGGACCAGTCCACCATGAGGGACGGCGTTATCTTCCTGCCAGCCCTCAACACCTCGTACAGCTGGCCCTGGGCACAGTACTCCATCAAGATGCAGTAGCACGGGGCCTGGGTGCACACACCCCTGAGGGAGAGAGTGACACACACACACAAAAAAAGCAGAGTGAGCGATTAGAGACATAAAGACACTATATTAAAGTCCGTCTCCTTTCAAATGAGAATCTTGCTCGGTGACCATTATGAGGTCTGGCAGAGAGGGGCCCCTCTCACTTGAAAGTGATGATGTTGGGGTGCTTGAGCTTGCGCAGGTGCTTGATCTCCGTCTCTTTGATGTCCCGCACTTTCTTCACCGCCACGTCCTCACCGTGATACTTGCCCAGGAAGACGGCGCCCTGCGCTCCACTGCCCACCCACTGCAGATCGGAGATTTCCTCAAATGGAACCTCCCAGGATTCTGAGCGCAAAATCATAAGCAGGGAGCTGTCATTCACAAGTTTAACGGCAGCGTTGGGTATCAGCAATGGTCACTCAGCAATCAAAAGTTTAAATGTTTTGTACACAACAAACTCTTGAGACATTATTAGACCTGTCACATACAATATATTAGATAGGATTATACAGATTTCCATCTAACAATCTTATTTTGCACAATAGACTACTGAGAAAATATAGTGACGGTCCTACTGCAATAAAGCCACCATATTGTTTGGACTCCATTTATACCAGGACACGCTGAATACTTCTGCCAGCACCTCCCCTTCACAATACCACTGCCTACACGCTATGACGACGTCACAGAGGGACACAAAGAGGCATGCGATGCATCTATCAAAAGCTAATCTGGCCATCATCTGCCGCTGTCTGTGACGGGAGTCCCCACGAGTGACTGAACGTGTGGTCACTGTGAAGGAGAGAGATGCACTGAGGGGAGCAAAAGAGACAAGCAGATCAATTCTTCATGAGGGGGGGACTGCCCGCTGTTATGGCCAGCTGCACTTATCATTGTGTCACTAACCAGCTGTGGATCATTATGGAGCGGTGAGACTGGGGAAGTGGGAATGAAAGAAAACACTGCACATTTGAAGTAAGCAGTTTTACACCATAGTGTCAAATGGGCGTCTGTGTGTTATGGAAGTCACAGAGAGCTAAAAAGTCTCTATTCGAGAAAAAGAGGAAAACGAGGAGATTGAGCTGGATGTACGAAATGAACCTTCATTAGCTAAAATGCATCACCATGGTTACAAGTTTCCCTTCATACTGTCAAAGACAATTTTATATTTCTTACTCGGATTTCTAATCTCCTTTGTATCACAAATGACACCAACGTTTTGGCACTTTTTGATCTATGTGAATTCAGAATAGACTATAAAAACACAGGAACCAATGCACCATAGTAAACCTTGTACATTAAAATGAAGGCATTTCATACTCACTCCATGCGCCTTCATGGTTATGCTTGTGTTCCGTGGAGTAGGCCTTTCCTATCATAGTCCAGACTGGTTTCAAACAGCCAAACAGTCCTTCTAGAAAACCCCCACCTCCCGACTGCAGACGGAAGCTGTCAGACTGGCCGCGCACAGCGCCCGCCTCCGAGCTGAGCCCCTCGTCTGCACCGCTGCCCCCACACTGGCAGGCCTCGTGTTCATGCAGTTTGAGCACGCTGTTGTCAAAGTGGCCGAGGGGCCCGTCACTGGAACCGGGGCTGCTGCCACAGGTGTGGTGGTGGCAGCCCCCTCCCCCTCCTGACCCCCCCACCTGCCCGCCGGTGTCGATGGAGATCACATTCCGAAGGACGCACTGTGTGGGGGTCAGGTCGGTTTCGGGGGTGCAAGCAGGGGTGTCCGCATCCAGCCTGCGGTAGGGGGGTTCCGAGATGGGGGTGCTGAAGCCAGAGAGGGAGGGGGAGGGGGCGCGGGACTCATGGATGCAGGTCCCACTCATCAGAGGCTCACCCAACTCAGCAGTCCAGGATGAGGAGAGGAGGTGAGGTGTAGGCCTATATGGGGAGATATATGATAAAAATGCATTCAGCCCCGAGATTGTTTAATTGTTTCATTGTTCACTTAGGGCCACATTTCTTTTAAAAGCAGATTTCAGCACTGGACAGTTCCACAGCTAACGTTAAAAAGCTGTCTGGTGCTGAAGCGGAGTATAATCTCCAGGGATGTTGATTTGTTATCTAGTCTACTGTAATTTAGAGTATCTCTCTAAATAGTATAACTCTTCCAACAAGAAACACTTTGTTTTGCGAGAGGAGCAGGACACAAAGTGAAGAAGAAGAACAACAGCAAAAACAGCTCTCAAATCTTCTTGCTTGAGTGAGTCAACTATTACAGAAAATCTTTCAGTAAACCTCATTCCATTGTGTATAAATCACGAAACTGAGGCTTACAATGATTGTCAAACAGTTCCAGATCATCTGGGGATTCTGTAGATACCTGGAGAGAAAGGTAGGTTTTTTTATGAACGAACAGGCTATGGTTGCTTCTATCAAGACGGTTTCATTCATTCCACAACATTCCCTCTAATAGCATCACTGTTCATAAAGAAGACTCATTGCATAAGGTGCACATGGGTCCTGTTGTGAATACATTTTGCTGTCAAAATATGAATAATAAGCATAGGTCATTTACAGAGAAATCCAAGTTCATTGATCAGTGGCATTTGAAGCCTACAAAATGACAAATTGCATAACCAAAGCTCGCGCGTGCGTGTACGTGCATGTACGTGTGTGTGTGTGTGCGTGTGTGTGTGTGTGTGCGTGTGTGAGTGAGCGTGTAAATGAAACCACATGCCCCTTTTTCACATCTAGGCATACAGCCTTCCTGCTAGTCTGTACTGCACCACTGCATGAGAATCAGGAAGAGCGAACCGAAAGCGTGAAATGAAAAAAAAATCACAGGGCCTATGAAAGCTCCGCACACAAACGCAGGAAGATCAATCTTTAAATAACCAAGGATGTGATGATGACACTCACTAGCATCACGATCGACGTGGATGAATAGAAGCCCGACCGTACAAGTCCATGCCAAGTCAAACTGCCGCAGCGTCTGTAGATTTACTGAATGTTGGCATCAACACACATATTTCGTAATGTGGGCTATCACGCTGCACAAATGAATTTACGCATTAATCGACGAAAATATATTTTTGGCGAGAACAATGCGTGTCTCAATGCAGTATAAATGTGCTACCTTGCACGAACCAAATGCATCACACCTGAACGTCACACAATACCTGATTTAATATTAAATCAACATTCATTGATAGTATGACATTCCCATACCTTTCTGCCTGGTTGATGTCGCCTTGTCAAGTGAGGGATGGGTTCAGCATTCTATGCGGTAATAATGAATAATCGTTGTATTTCCTCCCCGGTAAGTCTCTTGTTTTTTTGGCGTGAAAGTCTCAACCCACGAGTTCACGTTATCAGAACGAATCCCAGCGGGCAAATTGTGTTATCAATAACCGGGGACCCATGGAACGTGAGGAGCGCGCGGGGTTGGGGGAGGGAGCTGTCTCCTTCCCAGTGCTGAATTGACGTCACGGAGGCGCAAGATAGCCTATCCACAAGGGGGCGCGACGAAAACCCTCAAAGAAAAATATAGGCTCAGGTAGTTGTCATTAGCACCATTCAATTCACTCACTGTATGTGCAATCATCCATATTTTGCCTGTATTCAAAAGTGTAATTGCAGTATAATGATATTTTTTCAATACGTCACACTGGCTTTGGGGCAAATCATTTCACAATCCACCAGACATTCATATGAAAAAGGCAATTTCTAATAATAAACTGTTTTATTTCACCCAAAACGAAGATTGCATGAGGATGCAATGTTACCTACTGTCCTGAAGAGGGAAGCAAATCTAGCCTCACTGAAAATGCAGATTGCGCGGTGTAAAAACTGCCCGCAATGTTTGTCCATTGGTTCTCACCGTTGTACAAAACAAGGCGGGATTCAGGCCAAGGGATATGAACAATTTGGTTGAAATCGGTTTGCCATTGACCATCTTACTCTGTAATTTATAGGTAAAAGCCAAAAAGATTTAGTTAAATAAAGTTTTAGCGTACCCCTATTTAGACACATCTCATGGCTGTCTTGATTTTTTTGTTGTTCGCTGTTGTTGTAAACTAAGCTGGAGAACGCTAGAAAAGCTAACGTTAGCAAATGCCAGTCATCTGTTTTCATTGCTGAAAACAGAACTTTTTTTCTGTTGATGTTTTCTAATTAACGCTTTTGTATCTTTTCCAAGCTCAACATCTACATTTCTTACAAATGGCATGCCATTTTTAGGTTCTGCACGACAGGCAGTGTCGTTCTCCTGCGTGAGTCTTGTATGATGTGCTCCCTGGCACTGTTTCCTCCACCATTAGCTGGACACACAACTCTTTGCGAGGCCAATAATGAGCTGGTGACAGGAACCGCAAATGGCAGTTGTCTGAAACAGGTGAGAAGAAAAATAACCTTAAAGTGCAATGATTATTCAGTTGACTCTTCTTCGACACCTGTACAGCAGCAGCAGCAGCAGCAGCAACAACAGCAGCACCACGTGTTATACAAAATAATGTGTTTCTGTGTGTATTTTTCTGTAGGAGTTGGGTCCTCTGAGTCTACACTTTCCGAGGGAGTCCCTAAAGCCTCACAGCAGACCTGAGAGCAGCAGCAAGGCAGCTTTTCTGGACCACTGTGAGACTCTATGGATGAGAAGTGCAGCTGCATGGTATCTATCTCTTTCTCTCACTCAGGCACACACATACACGCACACATACTTTTCATATGCCTTTTTATTCTTTATGACTTGCCTCCTAGGCGGGATGCAGGTCTGTCCGGACTACTAGATGAAATAGCCAGCTCAAGTGCTGAAGGTGAGCAATTTCCCAGCGGTTGTCCCTAACACATTATCGTCTGACTTGAATAGTTTGTAAAGCAACCCGATGTATTTGTGTGTCAACTTAGTGCCCAAATGGTTGACCGTGAGCTCTGGCTGTGTCCTAGCCTTGCTTCGTTGGGTCTCCTCATTTCATGGCTCTCTCTTTCCTCACCTCACAGTGAGTTTTATCTTTTTTTTTCTTTTTTTTTTTTAAATTAATGTATTTATTTATTTATTTATTTATTTATTTATTTTCTAACACACCACCTGATCAGTGTTCATCTATATATGTTGTTGCAAATTTCACTGGTCTCTGAATGCCGTTTGTCCTTTTTCTACAGTTGAGCAGTGAGAACATGATTACTGAGTTTTCCCAGGTGCTAAACTGGTACGTATCTTCCGGTTTCCCTTTATAAAAAAAGAAATTATAATATATTTGTTATTGTTTTTTCAACTGTTGCTGCTACCATGTTTACTCTTTCATGTCCTGACCAGGCCTGACTGCGCAGTTAGAGCCTTTGCATGGCATCCACACACGGACAAGTTTGCAGTAGCCCTTCTGGATGACTCCATCAAGATCTACAACCCTATGAGGTATTGTAGCAGCACTACTGACTGAGTTACCGTCACTGTCATGATCTGTCTCAAGAGTTTTAAAGCACATAGTCAGAATTAAATTCAATCAGGAGATGATTGTGAAAAACGGTACAGCCGTACACTGTACAGGCCATGTTCTATTGTCTATAGTTTGACGTCTCCTTTTGAACTCTAACAATTTATTGTTTTGTCCATTTCCTCAGTGCCACAGCTCCGGTTCTGAAGCACCGTCTCCAGCGCAGCGTGGCGGCCGTGCAGTGGAAGCCTCTGTGTGCATCGGCTTTAGCTGTGGCCTGCCACAACTGTCTGCTAGTTTGGCATGTGGACCCCACGTCATTGTCCACCAGGTATAGACACACACACACACACACACACACACACACGAGAGA